>JARLTB010000048.1:17850000-18057500 GCA_030141615.1 Unio pictorum
ATAAGGGCATAACCCACAATGTAGCCATTAATGAGTGGTGACTGTGGGGGTGGCACTCCAGCACAGATCCATAAAAATAGTTTGATGTGGAGACTCAGAATCCATTATATGTAATTTTGAAAAGCCAGAGAAGTGAAACTCAACATTCATTGTCTGTACATTTGAAAACCAAGAGAATGGATAGATCACATGGTACTCTATATGATCATGCAATGCTACATAAGATTATCTAATTTTGTTGGTTCTATGAATTCTGCTGCCAATGCCAACCAATAAGAATAGTTCTGCTCATGCCTGCCCCCTCCAACAGGCCCCATCAAAACAGCATAATTCCCTATCTGTCTCTCACTTTCAAGCTACATGACTGTACAGCACCCCTATCCAAGTGTTAGCCACTGACAAGGCCTTATAATTTGGCATTACATCATCGAACCACCCCACCATTTCCTCCCTCAATGGTCATTAACAGAAAAACCTGATTGTAACACTGTCAGTGTGTACTTACAATAACTCAGGATCATCAAGTTGTGCATAAACTAAAATTAAGTTATCATAGTGACTCAGTAACCCCTGGCATGTGCTGGCAAAATAGCAAATGAAAAATGATGTTTCTAACACAACTAGGCATATTGTTAACCAGAATCTCTCGGCAGTTGATGTATTAGGATGTATTCAGAAATAGGCCCCATAACATGTTTTTAATTGCATTTCAGGCAAAAATGACAAAACCCTGTAGGGGTTAATGAGTTAACATATAGAAACAAACCCATACTAACAACAATTGGCATTCTCTTCAATGATTTACAAAATACTGCCACCTGTGTTAACACAAATCAAGCATGTGTAATGAACAAATAGCATTGACACAGCCAACATTATTCACTAGTTTAATTGGTTATTAAAGAGCATGTGTATCATATCTTTCTTCAAGCATTGTTCAAAAGGTTGTACAGTCCCGATATTTTCAGATAATATCATCATTCTAAACATGAACCAAACACTTGACAAGCTGCCTTTTTCTGAAAGCAGTTAATGATCTTGCTTAAATGAGGAATAAATTTGAATAAGTATTAAATCAAATTTTATTTTACAAGTCTCATTTATGCTAGTATCATTTATACCAGTATCATTTATACTGGGATTAAGTTTACAAGTACCATGTATCATGCCATTATCATGTATACCAGTATCATGTATACTAGTATCATTTATACTAGTATCATGTATACCAGTATATTTATACAAGTATCATTTATACTAGTATCATGTATATTAGTATCATGTATACCAGTATTATGTACACCAGTATCATGTATCATACCATTATCATGTATACCAGTATCATTTATACTAGTATCATGTATACCAGTATCCTTTATACTGGTATGATGTACACCAGTATCGTGTATCATACCATTATCATGTATACCAGTACAGGGATGGTCCTGGCTTTTAAAAAGCTGTCGCCAAAAAAAATCGCCAACCTCAATATTTTGGCGCCAATTTTCAAAAAAATGTCACCAGAACAAGTAGTGTACATTTTTCCAAGTGTTAATTTAGTCTATTAATGTAACAGGCAATGAAAATTACAAAAGATGGGTTAGTTAATACTCTAATTACAACAAGCATTAACAAAATGTTACATGAAGATCCGATTTTAGGGCTGCCCAATTGTTGAATGCAGTTTCAAAGTCTAATTTTTCACATCTGTACATGCTGATTCTCATTAAATTCTTGAGAGATGAGATGCAGAGTTTATTTCTGATGTCAGTTTTTATGAGGTTCATCTTACTGAATCCACATTCACAGTCTACAGTGCTGACAGGTGACACCAGTAATCTCTCAGCAGCCGCAGATGCACAAGGGTATGTTGCCCTGGATCTCACTGCCAACTGAATCAAGTCCTTATCTGAAACAATACCTAAAACCTCTGAAAGAATGGAACTGTTAGCCTGTGAACTATACAAATAGGGATCAAACGACTTGGTTAGAGGACTCAAAACTATTGAATCCCCCTCCTCCGTGAACCTTGCTTTTAGATTGTCTATCCCACATCACCGTTTGTGCATATGTATGACTGTTGTTACCTGAAAAAAAAATGCATTATCCACTTTAGTTGAAATTTTAATAATAATAAAACCCTATGATCGTACATTGCAATGTAAGATAAGTGACGTATAATGCGACCGTCGATTGCATGCATTCCGTAATTAAATGACACACACCCACCTTATGGCTAGCTTCACAAAGCTTGTAATGAATTGCTTCCTAAATCCCAAGAATGATCACTGAATTCTGTATAAATTTTCTCGACAATCAAAATAGGATCTCCATTCCGACGAATGAAACTTATACGAGTCAACACCTGGCAATATTGGACCATATATATAAGCATAAATTTACACCAAATTTAGGGATGCTTTTACTCCTGTATTTTGAGAAATAAATAATTATTGTCAATTATGCAAAATTTGTTGTTTTGTTTTTTTTTTTTTTGTTGCTATTTCTTGTTGCGGTGTTTAAGTCTCTGCAGCCGTAACACTGGATTGATGGCAAAAGGAAAAGATCAATGAGTAAAATGCACAAATATTACTTACCCCACCTGGATTCATGTTTGGTGACACACTCCTTCTTCAAAATATCACAGCCAGTTGTAAATGAATTGACGAACTGTGCCTTGATACATACATCACAGAACATCTGTTTTAACTTTTTATTATATCTCAGCCACGGACACCCAAGTTTCCAACTGGCTAGAAATTTTCGGGAATTTTTGCCCTGTTCATCATAATGTGGTGTTGCACTTGAAGCACTACATGTAGATAATGTTGGACTGCAAGGTTTATCATCGGGCTCAGTGACTATTGTCTGATGAATTTGCACTAAATCCAAATGCTGTTGATTTTTGTAACTTAGGATGAGATGATGAACACGCAACGTCTAACTTCTGTTTGCTCATGATAATGTTGCACTGGTGACAGATAAAATTGTGATTGAGATTTTTTACATTTGCTTTGTATTTATACACAGTAGTCAATACTTCAAAGGTTATCAGTTTTCTATGAAGGTTCAGCAAAACTATTGTATTGGTACAGTCCTACCCATTTATATCGACATTGCTTATATCGACAAGCCACCTATGTCGACAAAAGAGCAAAGTCCCAGTCCCTTGGTCTACTGTTACTACCAAATTGTCATGCTTATGTCGATGTCGAGATAAAATATAAATGTACATGTCGACAGAAGTCCTTGGTCCCAGCTTGAACAAATCCTTTGTTTTCTAATCATTTATTTTGACAAGCTGCCAGTTCCGACCCATATTTTGTTCAACATTTAGTTGATCTTGCCACCAGGCTTTAATGTTGTGGTTGGATAAAAAAAACAAACACCCTAGTCTTTTGTTTGGGCCTATAAAGCTGGCATCTCGCGGCAACTTAAAAGTAGTGAAATCTGATCAATTCTTGCATTTTCCAAAGAATGCACAGAGGTATCGCTAGGATTTTAAAACTAGGAGTTGAAGAGTACCACCAGTAAATGTCGGGCATACCTGAAATGGCTATATATCCAGAAGTGTAGAAACTGCGGTTGCCATCAAGTTTAATTTTCAAAATTCTTTATAGCACTGCATAGCTGCCAACTGTCCCGTTTTTTCCATATTTGTCCCGTATTTTGGACCTGAATACAGGTGTACGTTTTTTTTTGCAAAAAATATGTTTTTTTAATTTAAAAAATAATAATAATATTTCTTTGGAATTGTCAATTTAGAACGCACTCTCGGTTCTATTTTGACAGAATATATCGCAGGTATATAGGAATTCAGTTCTACAATATGATTGGTTCATTCGAAATCGAGGCTACCAGACCTGTCGTTATCCGTCATATTGGATTTTGCAATAGTTACCGCTGTTGCGGTACCGCTGTTGTGGCAAGTCTTCGTAACATTCAGTTTCTAATCATGATAAATTGGAAGGCAGAATATTCAGAATTTTCTCCAGGAAAAATAGGAGACAACTGGAAGGATATTTGTGCCGTCTTGTATAGATTTGTGAAACCATATAGTAAAGGAGAAAAATTGAGGTTTTGTAAATTGTGTAACGTGATTTCGCTATTAGGCATGGAGGCGCCCATGAAATGCAAGAGCACGATAAAGCTAATAAACATCAGCTTCCTACTTCATCACACACAACTCAACCTGAACTTATGACGTAGATAAATGACAGAAAACCTTGATGTACATCGATCAAAATTTTATTTTTAAATTTCTTTTAGAAATAAACTTTTCTTTTTTACTTACTAGTGTTATTGGCGATTTATTTTACACACATTTTTCAGACATTAAAATCGCAAAAGATAATTCTTATGCTCGAACGAAGACATTTAAATAAGATAATCTCAGAACTGAGATAATTAATGAATGTTGGTACATTGGAATCGATGATTAAAAAAAGAAACGAGGTATGGAAAGGGCTCCTATAAATACCTTGTGTTTGAGTGTATTGCACTCTTGCACCTTTTGAACGGGTACCCATATGGTGCAGCTCCAGAAGGTACAAATGTGCATCTTTGACATTAAATAATTATGTAAGACACTGTCCAACTTTATTGATGGTTGTATATGTTTTAAATAGATACATATGCATTGAAATTTAAAAATCAGTATTTGTTCCTGAAAATCAGTATTTTTGTCACAAGTAATCAGTATTTTTGCACTCGGGGGTTGGCAGCTATGGCACTGACATGTAGCCCTTGTTTGTCAGGTCAAGAAAAAGTCTTATTCCAAGCACTAAGTTTGGCATCCATAGTGTTCCACATGAAATGTCAGTTCTAGCAACTTCTAGCACTCTGTTGAATTTCATTACAATCTTTGTCAATTTGCCGTTTAACCCTTCTTGTCACAATTTGCAAACAGCATTTTGTCTAACTCTCAACATGTCTTGATTTTGAGGTCACAAGCACTACTTAGTTTGCTATACTTGGAAATGAAAACATGAAGGTGAAAGTTGTTTATTTGATGTGTTCTTCTTATACACAAATACATCAATGGGTCATTCTACCTATGAAATCAGTCATTGTAAATATCAGCACATTTTCACTCTGCAGCTAGTTAAGTCTTTGATCTTGCAGCCTAGCTTGGGGGTCATGTTCTTCAGATGTACTCTTACAATGACAACATCTACATATGTGGGTCTTTCAGCCACTGAATTTTCTGATTGTAAATATCAGCACAGCAAAAATGATCAATTGATCAACACATTTTCCCACTCAACAGGTGGTCAAAGCAGGACAGAGGACTCGTGTATACATGATTTTCTGAATTCCAGATATATATTTTAAAAAATGCGTCCAAATACGCGTGATTACGCATTTCCGAGACCTTTGAAAGTGATCAGTGATTAAAACAAGTTTTTTCTGCTGTGAAAGTTTCGTTTTTAACTTTATTTACATTTACGATGGCTACCAACAGCAATGTAAAATGTAAACTAAATTTACAGTCACTGGAAACTAAATATCTGGCTGTTAAGGAAGTTGAGGGCTGAACATCTCGCAAAGAGGTCTGTGAACATTTTTCGCTTAAAAATAACACCCTATCAGGATGGATGAAAGCTGCTGAGTCTACAATGAAAGAGTACGTTGAAAGTAACTGCGCTTCCCAAAGGAAGAAGCAACAGACTGCTACATTTGAAGATGACGAGGAAGCATCTAAATGGTTCAATGAAGCATTTGCGGGGGAAAAACTTAGTGTGGAGAACTTAGCTGCAACAAGGGGTTGGTTCAGTTGCTTTAATGTTCATCATAACATGGGATACAAAAGTATTTGTAGAGAATACATGTACTGTTAACAGCTTTTCATTTCCATGTGAATAGCACAACCCCCTTGTTAGCCTCAATAAGATGGGAACAGACTGACCAAAATCTAGGCCAATTTAAGCACATGTTCATGAAGCATGTAAATAATAACTATCCAACCATGTGCTAATAGCGACGTTGAATATCGTAATGTTTTTCGTATCAGGATGTGATCAATGCAATATTTTATGTGGGATTTTACTAAACATAGGTAACCAAAATGTAATTTGTCAAGATACAAGTGTATTTCACACTGATTCTGTCTTCATGTACTCAAAAGTTCCATTGTTTTCTCAAAGTGTAAATGCTACTCACTGACAACGGGTCATCCTTTGCTGACGAATTTTAACTTTTATCTTTTTTCAGTCCCCCCTCCCCAAAAAACACTTATCTCGACATCCGCCTACGTTGACAATATTTCCTCAGGCCTGAGGATGTTGACATAAATGGGTAGAACTGTTTATGTATTAAAAAAACCCAGAAGGATTAGCCATTTAGTTAAATGTATCTGTTCGATTCGAGTCTTCAGAAGTCGGTCAGTTGTAGGTATAGTACGGTAGCATGATTGACTGTATCACATCATACAGTACTCAGCCCAGATGTCAGCATAAGCAGATTATGATGTAACAATGCACTGTAAAGATGGGATCAATACGAACAAAGGATCGTTTGTGTAACAGATTGATTCCAATGCATTGCTTAGTCAAGTTTGTGGCTTCCTTACATTCTCCCTTTTAATTTATCCAGTCCAAATCCATGATTGTATGTACAAATTAAATAACCAAAAAAAGTCTATCACCCAAAAAATCACCAGATGGGATATTTTGTCGCCAATAAGGAAAAAAATAGCAATTTGCAACATTGGCAAAGCCCAGGACGATCCCTGTAGTATCAGTTATACCAGTATAATGTATACTAGTATAATGTATACCAGTATTGTGTATCATACCATTATCATGTATCATACTATTATCATGTATACCAGTATCAGTTATACCAATATCAATTATACTAGTATCATCTATACCAGTATCAGTTATACCAATATCATATATACTAGTATCATGTGTACCAGTATCAGTTATACCAATATCATATATACTAGTATCATGTGTACCAGTATCAGTTATACCAGTATCATATATACTAGTATCATGTGTACCAGTATCAGTTATACCAGTATCATATATAACAGTATCATTTATACCAGTATCAGTTATACCAATATCATATATACTAGTATCATTTATACCAGTATCATTTATACCAATATCATATATACTAGTATCATCTATACCAGTATCAGTTATACCAATATCATATTTACCGTATTTTCCACCCTATAAGTCGCTCCTGGGTATAAGTCGCGGGAGGGGGAAATCCAGATAATTTTGGAAAATTCAATAGATAAGTCGCTCCTGCGTATAAGTCGCTCCTGCGCACTAACCGTAATCACGTTTTTGATACCGCCGGCCATTGCATACGACTTGGTAATTTCCAACAACGTGTACATATATTCTTGTTTGAAATTTTAAAAATAGAAATATAAGCAAATAAGATTTATAAATAATGTTTATTAAGTAAATAATAGCGCCACTCGTCTTCTTTTTTTACGCCAGTCACGCTCAAGCTTCTCGCTTACGTTGAATTTTCTTACTGCTGAACGATTTCCGTTTTCTTTCGCAAATGCTACGACGTTTAACTTAAATTCTGCATCATAACTTTTTCGCGTGGTAGTTGTAGGTGCCATGATTAAACTGTATTGACTTACGCTAATATAACAATTTTAAATCATACAACGTTATTGTGAAACTATCTTTTTTTGATGCTCCATGGTATGAACGGTCTGTATTTATATACCGGTCAATTCCACAACCCGAGCGAACTTCAAAGGCACTTTATAAAACAATTGAAGTTGTTCGCCAGCCTTCCAGTTTTTTTTATTAATTACTTTGAAGTTCTCTCAATGAAGCTAGTCTCGGTATTCCGGTCTTTTTCCACAACCCGATCAAACTTCAAAGGCACTTTATAAAACAATTGAAGTTGTCCGCCAGCCTTCCAGTTTTTTTTTATTAATTACTTTGAAGTTCTCTCAATGACGCCAGTCTCGGTATTCCGGTCAATTTCCACAAACCGAGCGAACTTCAAAGGCACTTTATAAAACAATTGAAGTTGTCCGCCAGTCTTCCAGTTTTTTTTTTTATTAATTACTTTGAAGTTCTCTCAATGAAGCCAGTCTCGGTATTCCGGTCAATTCCACACCCAGAGCGAACTTCAAAGGCATTTTATACGACAACTGAAATTGTTCGCCAGCCTTCCAGTTATTTTTATTTATTACTTTGGAGTTCTCTCCATGAAGCCAGTCTCGGGTTAATCCATAGTTTTTTTAAACTATTGAAGTAAATTATGAAGCGCTACCGGTACATTTAAATACATATATTGTAGCGACATCTGACCAACACTTTGCTTGAAGCACGTGGTGAATAATAAAAGAAAAACAATGGCAATCGTAATTTCAATATTTTTTTTTTTTAATAACAACAAATTTTAACACATATATATTATAACTAAATATTATTTGATTATTTAATTTGATATTCTTGTAGTCTAATACTTACGTGTATTTAAGTTTCGAGCAATTGGCTTGCCGGTATACCGTAGATATATTTCGCTATAACACAGCATCACTGCGCATCAGTCATATCAGTCGTTAAAAAAATTATTTATCGTATAAGTCGCTCCTGCGTTTAAGTCGCACACGTCATTTGAAAGAAAAAAAACGAAAAAAAGTAGCGACTTATACCCCGGAAAATACGGTACTAGTATCATGTGTACCTGTATCAGCTATACCAATATCATTTATACTAGTATCGTGTGTACCAGTATCAGTTATACCAATATCAATATATACTAGTATCATGTGTACCAGTATTAGTTATACCAATATCATATATACTAGTATCATGTATACCAGTATCAGTTGTACCAATATCATATATACTAGTATCATGTGTACCAGTATCAGTTATACCAATATCATATATACTAGTATCATGTATACCAGTATCAGTTATACCAATATCATATATACTAGTATCATTTATACCAGTATCATTTATACTAGTATCATTTATTAGTTTTTGCTTAATTTTCAGTAATAATAGTGTTTGAATAAGTTAAGCTCTTTCTGGAACATAGAGCTGCCAGATATTGTTTTAATATGTGTGGATTGAATCAATATAAACTGCCTTGCAATTTCATTTTTTATGAAGGTTAAAATGAAACAAAACTTGTAAAATCTAATATTTTATTAAAAGATTACAGAAATTATGTTGATTTATCAAATATCATTATTGATCATTAGGAATGAAACACAGTAAGAAAATGGGGAGAGGGGACTAATATTTCTTGTCTTTTAATTCTTGGTTCATGGCAACAACAAAAATCCATAAACATTGGTAACCCACAAAAATTATGGTACTAGTAATTGAGATGTAATATGGAGCATCTTTGAATGTATGTACATCACTGTTTAATAACAGACATATGATAGCAATATTGTAATTTCAGGTGAACACCCTAGAATAGGAGCCATGGACGTTTGCCCCTTTATTCCTGTTCAGGACGTTACTATGGAAGAATGTGTAGAATGTGCAAAAGAATTGGGCGAGAGACTTGCCATTGAGTTAGGAGTACCTGGTGAGTTAAAATTTTAATTAGTTATATACACATGAAATTAGAGCTAAAGAAAAGTTCAACTCAAAGGAATAACTATTTGAATTATTGCTGTGGTACACCAGTAATGTTATTCAGCCAGGAGGAATAACTATTTCAGTTATTGTTGTGGTACACCAGTAATGTTATTCAGCCAGAAGGAATAACTATTTCAATTATTGTTGTGGTACACCAATAATGTTATTCAGCCAGGAGGAATAACTATTTGAATTATTGCAGTTGTACACCAGTACTGTTATTCAGCCAGGAGGAATAACTATTTGAATTATTGCTGTGGTACACCAGTACTGTTATTCAGCCAGGAGGAATAACTATTTGAATTATTGCTGTGGTACATCAGTACTGTTATTCAGCCAGGAGGAATAACTATTTGAATTATTGCTGTGGTACACCAGTACTGTTATTCAGCCAGGAGGAATAACTATTTGAATTATTGTTGTGGTACACCAGTAATGTTATTCAGCCAGGAGGAATAACTATTTGAATTATTGCTGTGGTACACCAGTACTGTTATTCAGCCAGGAGGAACAACTGTTTGAATTATTGTTGTGGTACACCAGTAATGTTATTCAGCCAGGAGGAATAACTATTTGAATTATTGCTGTGGTACACCAGTACTGTTATTCAGCCAGGAGGAATAACTATTTGAATTATTGTTGTGGTACACCAGTAATGTTATTGGTGTTACTGTTGATCATCTCATAAAGTTAGGACTGTGAAGATATTGCTTTAGGATTTTTGATAATTTATCTAATTTCTTATTCTTTCTAATTTAAAAAGTAAATTTTATTTCATGAAATCTGGTATATTTTTACTTTTGTTAAGAGAAAAGAGTATTTTTTTTTTATTGTCTCATTTTTTTCAAAAGCTTGAATAAGGATAACAAAGTGCTTATCAAAGACATGGTTATAGTACTTTGATTCAAATACTGGCACACCATCTCAATGACCACCTTATTAGATTAGTATTAATGAGGTGGGGACCATCTAATTGGTAATGGTGAGGTGGAGACCACCTAACTAGTGCTGAAAAGCAGGGACCACATGGTTAGTGCTGTTGAGGTGGAGACCACCTCACTAGTGCATGGGGCCCCAAGTGGCTGAGTGGTGTAAAGCACTTTCTGTTATGGATCACTGCTGTCTCACCTGTCTGCATGGGTTCGAGTCTAAGATTCAGCTAATGTAGTTATGTGAGAAAGTTTGCCAGTAACTTCTTGTGGGTCGGTGGTTCTTTCCGGGGGTTTTCCCAGGTTCTTCCTCCACCAATAATACTGGCTGCCATTTACAGCCTATCATGTGCTGATAAAATGGCGTTAAACCCTACAACAAAACAAAACCTCACTAGTGCTGAAAAAGCAGAGACAACATGGGTTATGCTGAAGAGACAGGGACCACCTGAGTAGATAAGCTGTTATCTGTTTTCACATCTAACATAGCTAATTTCATTTATTTGTATCAAATCATGTCTTTACTAACACTAACTGAGGTCACTAATTGAGGTCAAAATAATGTCTTTATGGACATGAATTTAGGTAAAATAATGTCTTTATGGACATGAATTTAGGTAAAATAATGTCTTTATGGACATGAATTTAGGTAAAATAATGTCTTTATGGACATGAATTTAGGTAAAATAATGTCTTTATGGACATGAATTTAGGTAAAATAATGTCTTTATGGACATGAATTTAGGTAAAATAATGTCTTTATGGACATGAATTTAGGTAAAATAATGTCTTTATGGACATGAGTTTAGGTAAAATAATGTCTTTATGGACATGAATTTAGGTAAAATAATGTCTTTATGGACATGAATTTAGGTAAAATAATGTCTTTATGGACATGAATTTAGGTAAAATAATGTCTTTATGGACATGAATTTAGGTAAAATAATGTCTTTATGGACATGAGTTTAGGTAAAATAATGTCTTTATTAACACAAATTGAAGTGAAATCATGTCTTTGTTGAGATGAATTGAGGTGGAATCATGTCTTGGAGAAAAATAGTCCATGGTTGTTGTCAGATATATGTATTTGTTTTCCACTATTGTGTTTGATTGTTTGCATATTTAGAAATTCCTAATTAGAAGTTTTGATATTTCTTAAGAATAAGTCAACTGTAAACTCTTATTTGATAAGCAACTGAATATCTGTGAAAAGACATAAAGCCTGCATACAAACAGAATGTGTATATTTGAGTCAAAGAGATTGTGTAGATTTCATTCAACAAGAGATAATTTGTGTGAGTTATAAAGAATGTGTAGATTTCAGCAAACAGGACAAACTCACACAAGTCAAATAGAAATTATTGTAGATTTCAGCCAGTACTAAACTTATGAACAATATAGATATTGCAGCTTTTATGTCTCATTTATATTTAAATTAATTAGACTGCATGCAAAGATTGCTTGATCATAAAATCTGCTTTCATTCAGCCCCTGACTGGTTGCTGTACATAGGTTTGACTGTATGCATAGTTCGAGCCCTGGCAGAGTCACACCAAAGACTTATAAAAATGGTACTAACAGCTGTCTTGCTAGGCACTCAGCATTAAGAGGCTAGTGTTAGGACTGGTTGGTCTGGTGTCAGGATAATGTGACTGGGTGGGACATCATGCTACATGTCAAAATCAAACACACACAAACAAATTAATCAGTGTCCGGTGATTATGTTTTGGTTTTTTTTTTTCTATTTGTATGGATGAGTGTCAATGTTTCATGTCCATGCTTTATTGACAGTCTGTTTGTCAATGTTTCATGTCCATGCTTTATTGTCAGTCTATTTGTCAGTGTTTCATATCCTTACTTTATTTTCAGTCTGTTTGTCAGTGTTTCATGTACATGCTTTATTTTCAGTCCATTTGTCAGTATTTCATATCCATGTTTTATTTTTAGTCTATTTGTTAGTGTTTCATATCCATGCTTTATTTTCAGTCTATTTGTATGGGGAAGCCTCACAGAATGACAGCAGAAAAACTCTTCCTCAGATACGTGCAGGAGAGTATGAAGGCTTAGTAGAAAAGGTATTCAGAATTCATCGTCATTCATTTACACCTTAGACCTAACTCTCATCACAGTCTTGTTGTCATTATCTTTAATTAAAAATTACAAGTTCTCTGTATCAAAGAAACATAATGTCAATGGGGTGATCTTCTTTAAAAAAAGGTACTCAGTTATCAAAGGAAGATAATGTCAATGGGGTGATATTCTTACTCAAAAAATAATCAGTTATCAAAGGAAGATAATTTCAATAGGGTTGATATTCTTATTCAAAAAGTACTCTGTTATGAAAGGATGATGCTGTCAAAAATGGGGTTAATATTCTTATTAAAAAATTACACTGTTATCAGAGGAAGATACTGTCAATAGGTTTGACATTCTTATTTAAAAGTACACTGTTACCAAACGAAGACAGTGTATATGGGGTTGATATTCATTATTCAGAATCACTGTAACGAGTATCAAAGGAAGTTATTGTATATGGGGTTAATTATCATTATCATCATCATCATCGTAATTATCATCATCAGTCTCTTGACCTAGTGTGGTCATTGAGGCACTGTGCTGCTGACCATCTGACCAGTTCCCTCCACTTGTCTTGACCATGTGCCAATGCCTGTGTCTCCGCAAAACTTTCCCTGGTCCATTCTGTGATGTTGTCAGTCCACTTTATTTTCTGTCTCCCTCTCTTTCAGCCACCCTGGATGCTGCTCTGCACTACTTTTGTGGATCGGCTGTTGGCCATGGCCATATCATTTCAGCTTTCTCTTTCTGATAGTGCTAAAGAGGTCTTCATAATGACCTACTTTGTGCCTGAAAGTGTTACGCACTTCTTTATTTTTGATGTGGTCCATGTAAGAGATGCCAAGGATGGTTCTGTAACATCTCATTTTATGTACCTGGATTTTTCATTGTAAGTCTGCTGTCAGGGCCCAGGCCTCACATGAATACAAAAAGATTGAGATGACTAGTGCTCTAAATAGTCAGATTTTAGTTTTCAGACAGATATTCGTGTCTCTCCATATGGGTCTTAACTTTGCCATTGCTGTCGTTGTTTGTGCTGCTCATGACAAAAGTTGTGCTCTTGATCCCTCTTCGGGGATTTTGGAACCAAGATATTTGGAGTGGCTCACTGTATCCAGTTCTCTGACTTGAATCTCAGTCAAGATATGAGGTTGACATTCATTATTCAGAAGCACTCTGTGATGAGTATCAAAGGAAGATAACTTCCATGGGTTTCATGTTCATATTCCTTTTTGTCTCTCTGTTATATTTAAGGTTTGATTTTAGTAGTTTGTGATTTATATTTCTAATTTGATTGGAGAAGTTATGTAAAGAAACATTAATTTACTAGAAGCTTTACCTATGTATCATGCATCTTAATAAAGTACACAGTAATTGTACAGTGAAACATAAATGCTACATTTCCAGTGAGTAAAATAGCATGGTAAACAGTTTTATTCAGGATTTGGTGAAATAAACAAATACACTCTGGCACTTGAAAATATGTTTGAAGTGGGCATTTTGAATGAATACACTTTCTTTCTTATGTTAGGAATAGGCAACTAGTTAGATCTACTTTACGTCAGTGTTCAGTAGCATATCAGGACATGAAATTTTACATAATTCCAAGTGGACTGTTCCACTTGCCTATAGGTTATAGCATCTGCCTCGGATGCAGAAGGTTTTGGGTTCAAACCCCAGTCAAGTCATACTGTAGACTTATTAAAAATGGTACTAACAGCTGCCTTTTTGTGCGAATTCTAACATTGTTATTCAGATCTTCATAGAATTTGTGTTATCTGAGGGATTATCCAAGGCTAAATATGGGGGTCCTACTACAAATCCATTCACAGATATTATTCAGTAATATAATATTTTTGGGTGGCACTTTTCAGCTCAGAAAGCCAGAATGGAAACCTGATTATGGCCCCACAGACTTTATTCCCAGCTGGGGGGCAACTTTAGTAGGAGCCAGAAAGTACCTGATTGCATACAATATCAATGTGCTGTCAACCAAGGAACAGGCTCACAGGATAGCCCTTAATGTTAGGGAGCAGGGACGAGGGAATGGGGAGGTAAGTTGTAATTATGTGAATTTTTGATGATTCTGAAGGTTTATATTGAGAAATGTTTTTTTAATGTAGTTTTTTTGCCAATTGATTATTTTCAGGGTGATGGCCTATGCATCAAGATAGAATTAAAATTGGATTAGATTTTAGTGACATAAGGAGTATTGTGATTGAATTAGGTTATATCATCTGCAGTCAGTCAGATAGTTTAATGGTGTAGAATATTTCATTTAGTAACATATTTCATGGGTCAATGGGAAACAATGTGATCAATGATCCTTGGCTAATTACATGCACACAGCCTTGTAACATATCTTGGTATAGGCTTTCACTTTTTGTTTAACAAACTTGTATGGCTTCCATGTAGAAATTCAAGGAGTATTTTTATTTAAGAGATAATTATACCTTACAAACACTACATGCACTGAGGTTCATTTAAATAGCTATCTTCAATTTTCACTCTTGATTTGTTTTTAGCCTGGCAGACTGAAGCATATACAAGCAATTGGCTGGTACCTTGAAGAAGCCAACATGGCCCAGGTGTCAGTCAACATCACTGACGTGGACCAGACCCCAATACACAGAGTTTATGAAGAAATTGTAAAGGATGCAGAGGTAATGATGGAAAAATAGCAATACTATTTTTCTTTTATGAATTTTGCAGGTACCTTTAGAATGCAGACATTATGTATTTGTTAAATATTAATTATTTAAAATGTGCCAAATCAAATTTAAAGTTTTATTTATGTCACTAAAATTGGAGACACCAACTACTCATCTTATGAAAGGACTACTGTAAATTGCTTTTTTTGCATGAGGATAATTTTTGCATAAACGCTTAGATATTAATCTCCCTAATGCGGTCTTAGTTGCAAATCCAAATCTTGGGTGATTAGTAATACAAGGAGATTTTGAATTAGTACACATGATTCAAATTTTGTCACCTGTTAATGCTTGTGTTAACTGATGCATCAAAGGAGTTATGTTTGCAAGAATCAGTCAGCAGTAAATGTAAGATTTTTAAGTATTTTTTATTGCCACAATACTGTCACTTCTATCAACACAGTTATTGTAACAGTCTCCACCACATTGATACTTTTGTCAATACAGGTACTGTAACAGTATCCACCACACTGTCACTTCTGTCAATACATATATTGTAACAGTCTCGACCACACATACTTTTGTCAATACAGGTACTGTAACAGTATCCACCACAGACACTTCTGTCAATGCTTATATTGTAACAGTCTCCACCACACAAACTTTTGTCAATACAGGTATTGTAACAGTATCCACCACACTGTCACTTCTGTCAATACATATATTTTGTAATAGTCTCCACCACACATACTTTTGTCAATATAGTTACTGTAATAGTCATTATTTCTCCCATTTCCATTCGAGGTAGTTATTGACAGTTAGCATCTGATGAAATTTAAATCTTTGTTAATCATCAGTACACATAGGTGTTTTATTTGTTTTCTTCAAATTTAAAAGAACATCATTTCTAGGATCATTGCAACTTTCTTGTAAGATTTTTTTGCATTGACATAAATTGACAAGAAAATAATTTTTATCTTAAGCTACAAACACCTATTTATTTAATAATAGGCTACAAAAAACCTATTTATTTATGTCCACAACTAGGCTACCATGACCTATATTTCATACTCAATTACATTGTATTAGCATGATTTATATTTCTTGCTCAATTACATTATATTACCATGACCTATATTTCATGCTTGATTACATTCTATTACTATGACCTGTATTTCATGCTCTATTACATTGTATTACCATGACCTATATTTCATGCTTGATTACATTGTATTACCATGACCTATATTTCATGCTTGATTACATTGTATTACCATGACCTATATTTCATGCTTGATTACATTGTATTACCATGACCTATATTTCATGCTTGATTACATTGTATTACCATGACCTATATTTCATGCTTGATTACATTGCATTACCATGACCTATATTTCATGCTTGATTACATTGTATTACCATGACCTATATTTCATGCTATATTACATGGTATTACCATGACCTATATTTCATACTAGATTACATTGTATGACCTATATTTCATGCTCTATTGCATTGTATTACCATGACCTATATTTCATCGTCTATTACAGTGTATTATCATAAACTATATTTCATGCTCGATTACATTGTATGTACTTGATATATCAATCACGATGCCTTATAGCTTCATTGATATCTAAATGTCATATTGTGTACAGCATGTCACCTCATGTCCATTGCAAATGTACTTTCCCCTCAAGATGTTTAAATGGATATTTTGGATAGAAAACAAACTGATATCTGTTTCACATTAAAGACTTTGGTCAAATTTGATATTCTGCATTTTTCTGAAAAATTTGATGGAATTGTGGCCACTTTATGACTTGGCACCATACCCTTAAATGCATACCTTTGTCAGGGGCATCTGTGTGCTATTGACATATTTATTTGGTTTTTCAAAGTTCATTGATGTTGAACAGTAAAAGAAAGTTAGTGAAAATATGTATCAATTTGGCTGTAGCAATGTAAGTTCACTTGGTCACGGTGAGTTGTATTTCATGTGCCAAAGAAATGCAAAATTTCTTCTTCCATTGCCATGTGCATAAAGCTTTATATTTTTTTTCTTCAGAAATAAATGTAGAAGATATCAAATCAAATTCTTTATCAAATTAATTAATAAGTATACTTGCAAGTTAATTATGTTTTTTTTAAAGTAATGGAATAGTTATTTCCCTTTGTAATCATGACTTCTATTGCACCATATCTTGGGCACATACATAATTTGAACAGTTGTCATTTTTAATTGAAATGACAATTAGGCCAGTTGTGCACGAACATGTTTTAACAGTTATATATATTGTTGTATTTCTGTGAAATTGTTGTGTCTCTTTGAAAATGTAATAGTAGAGAATTTCCTGAAAATTAATTGGTACCTGGTCCAGTGTGCTAAGTTTGTCACATGGCAATAAATGTAATTGTACAGGGAAATCTACTTTGAATAAGCTCAGATTTTATGCGTTCAGGATTTAACCATGGCTTTAAATTGTGTAGATATAATATTATCAGTCTATTTGTAACTGATTTTAGTTTGTTTGTTGACAAGAAAATATGTTTTACAATTTTCTTCAAATGGCTATGAAATCTGAATTCTTTGATATGTCTTCCTTTGAAGCCTTCATTATATTTTCTAATAAAATCCATTTTACTCCCAAATTTTATTTTCGAGACATGTATTACGGTTTTAAAATATGAGAAAAGCACAAATACTATTGGCCATCAATTTTACTGTTTGCTTCTTTTATGGTACAGAAGTTGAACCTTGCTGTTGTTGGATCCCAGATTGTTGGCTTGGTTCCATTGAAAGCCATGCTGGAAGTAGCCCAATATTACATGGACAAAGAAAACTTGTTTATTCTTGAAGAGGACCAGAAACTTAGACTTGTAAGTCTGCATGCTGTATAATTTGTTTTGAGAAAATATGTATTTTAATCAACATTTCTTTCAATAAAATTTTATCTGTAAGATAATCACTACCTGTATTTGTAACCATGCTAATTTCTACCTTATTGCAAATTTTATAAAAATGTACATTATTTATCATGCCATACTTAGAAACTCCAAGATTTATTTCAGTCCTTCAGTCCTTGATTTTTGCAACAGGTTTGACTGTACTGTATTGCTTAGTCCATTATCTTTACAACAAGTTTGACTACTATATCTTTCAGTCCTTGATCTTTATGGCAGGCTTGACAGTACTATATATTTCAGTCCTTAATCTTTATGGCATGTTTGACAGTACTATAAATTTCAGTCCTAGATCTTTATGGCAGGTTTGACTGTACTTAATCTTTCAGTCTTTAATCTTTATGGCAGGTTTGACTGTACTTTATATTTTTCAGTCCTTAATCTTTATGGCAGGTTTGACTGTACTATAGCTTTCAGTACCTGATTTTTATGGCAGATTTGACTGTACTATATCTTTCAGTCCTTGATCATTATGGCAGGTTTGACTGTGCTATATATTTCAGTCCTTAATCTTTATGGCAGGTTTGACTGTACTATATCTTTCAGTACTTGATTTTTATGGCAGGTTTGACTGTACTATATCTTTCAGTCCTTGATCTTCATGACAGGTTTGACTGTACTATATATATCTTTCAGTCCTTAATCTTTATGGCAGGTTTGACTGTACTATATTTTTCAGTCCTTAATCTTTATGGCAGGTTTGACTGTACAATATATTTCAATCCTTACTCTTCATGGCAGGTTTGACTGTACTATATCTTTCAGTCCTTGATCTTCATGGCAGGTTTGACTGTACTATATCTGATAGTTCTTGAGGAGAATCAGAAGAATCATTTAATACAAATTAAATGGTCTCTTCATTCCTCTGTTTTTACTCAGATACAAATTATCAGTAGTTAACCTGTTAGCAACCAGATGGAATGCAAACCCCATAACATTTGTACCACTTTTGAATCAGTAAGCATGGGAAGTCCATGATTCTTTAAAAATGATATAAATTAGACTGGTCTAGATTCATACACATACACTCCAACACCTAAGATTCCAAAGATGATATAGAAAGCAAGATAATCAGAGTGACACCTTATCTTGTTTGCACCACTCAGGTGAAATAATCTTTAATCAATGACCTCATCAATTTAGCAACAGAAACCTGCACAAAAATCAAGATATACCCTCATCTGCTCAAGCAGCCATGATGGCATGCATATCGTCCCAACCAAGGAGGTAAGCGTATCATCCCATCCTAGAGTTGCTGAACTTGCATATATGGCTCCAATTAAGCAAGCCTAAAATACAAACATTTCTCACAATCTGTGGTGACAAAATTGCACAATAATAATGACCATCTACTTTAAGTGTACCAAGGCAAGACATTGGTGTGACCAGGAATATATTCTAACTGCAAGCATCAATACCTCAAATACCTAACTTTCTACCAAGGCTTTTTGATGAGAAACAGTTAGCACCAATCACAATCAAATGCTACCATTACAATGTACAATGATTATGCATGTCCAAAGATGTTGGTTCTTTGCCCATGTTGAATATATCTTGGGTGTTAAACTGGCAGAGCAAGACACCATTTGAACTGCTCTCAAGAGCTTCATTAACCTGGCAGATCAAGACACCATTTGAACTGCTCTCAAAAGCTTCATTAACTTGGCAGAGCAAGACACCGTTTGAACTGTGATCAAAAGCTTCATTAACCTGGCAGAGCAAGACACCATTTGAACTGCTCACAAGAGCTTCATTAACCTGGCAGAGCAAGACACCATTTGAACTGCTCTCAGACTCAGTAAAATATATGCTGTCTCAATGGACCAAAACTACATGCATTTCCAACAAGTTGGATAAGTATCACTTGTAATGACCTTGTTTCCTTGTCAAGAAAGGTTCATGATGAATCACGCTTGTAATGAAAGTTCTGCCTACTCTCAATGCTACATCTTAAGGTCATGAACAGATCCCAGTGCAAGCTTTGAAATGGTACTTATCAAGAACCAAGCCATTGCATCTAGGGAGATAATGACTCTACATTACTTTTGCCCTGGATAAAATAGGTTATTCATTACACATATATATATAAAAATCCAAGACAAGATTATTTTGCTTTGCATCTCATTCACAACTTTAGGCTAGTTGCCACAAATATTGCATTTGAGTGAAATTGTTCTCTGTCTTTATTCATGGGGTGGATGGAGATCCAAATCCACATCTCCAGTTTTTGTCTCGGATATCTTTCATCCTAAAAGCTCAACTTAATCTGGGAGGACCTATAGCTGTGGTGCAACAGGTTACCATCCTGAGTCATATGACGGCTTCATAGGAATGTAACTTCATGATTTCTGCTGGATTTGTGGGAGGAAATGTTTCCTCTTCTAAGTGGCTACCCAGCATATAGAGTCTTCTCCAGTCAGGTTACCTAGAATCTCAACTATTGTAATAGTCAGTTTACCTAGAAGCTTAACTATAGCAATAGTCAGTTTACCTAGAAGCTTAACTATAGCAATAGTCAGGTTATCTAGAAGCTTATCTATAGCAATAGTCAGGTTATCTAGAAGCTTAACTATAGCAATAGTCAGTTTACCTAGAAGCTTAACTATAGCAATAGTCAGGTTATCTAGAAGCTTAACTATAGCAATAGTCAGTTTACCTAGAAGCTTAACTATAGCAATAGCCAGCTTACCTAGAAGCTTAACTATAGCAATAGTCAGGTTATCTAGAAGCTTGACTATGGCAATAGTGGCTACCCAGCATATAAAGTCTATTCTCTAGTCAGGGTATCTATAAGCTATCTCACATAACTAAGCGAACCTGAAATGGTCTGCCCAGGGTAAGTGGATATACCACACTCCACCTCTTGCACATTTTCCCCAAGGTATTATGATCAGGTAAGGTATTTGAGAAGAAACCAATTTTTTCTAGTAAAATGTATCTTCACAAATGCTTTATCATAATACACATACACCCTGCAGCTTCCCTACTATTACATTAAAATATATAGAGTGCCATCCACTCCAGTAGTAACTAAAGTATTGATGGGATTTCATGCCAGTCCTTGTATATACAGGTAGATCTTTCTAACTGCCAACTAGGTATGCAGACATCTTTAAGCTTGTTAGCTAAAAAGTATTTGCTTTTGGGTAGTGGGATGGATTTCAGAGGTATTAGTAATTCTTCTAAGGTGTTATATGATAGGGTAATTATTATAGAAGAAACATTTTACTAAAAAAAAAAATTGGTTTCTTGACATAGTCTAAATTCAGCCATGATGAAATGGTTAATCCGTTTTAACTTTGAACTTAATATTTTGTTGTGTAAATTAAATGTCTTTCTTCCCTTTTTGAAACAATTTACTGGTTATAATGATTTATATTAAGTTGGCTTTACTTTCATTTTCCAGGTAATAAATAGGTTGGGATTAAATGCACTGGGTCCATTCAGTCCAAAAGAGAGAATTATTGAGTAAGTCAATGTAGAGGTCATTTTTCTACCACATGCAGTGTAAAAGCTTTGTATTCAAGTTTTTGAATTTTGAATGACCCATTTAGCTTTAACTGTTGCATCTGTTGAATCAGCTAAGTGAAACTCACCATTGGTTTCAAATTTATGCTTTGGTGTGTCATGAGTTCCTATCATGGTGGATTTATTTTAGCTTTTTGGAACAAACATGTACATTAATATGTTTTGTATTCAACTAAAACTTGCGTATATCATTGCTGTTAGTCAAAACTTTATTTGCTGATACAGTATAGGTTCCTGACTTACCTCTGATTGGTCTACATAAGTATACATGCCACTAATTGGTCTACATAAGTATACTTGCCACTAATTGGTCTACATATATGTATATTTGCCACTTAATTGGTCTACATATGTATACTTGCCGCTAATTGGTCTAGATAAGTATAAGTATACTTGCAGCTAATTGGTCTACATATAAGTATACTTGCCGCTAATTAGTCTAAATAAGTATACTTGCTACTAATTGGTCTACATAAGTATACTTGCTACTAATAGGTCTACATATAAGTATACTTGCCACTAATTGTTCTACTAATAATTGGTTTACATAAGGATAATTGCCACTAATTTGTCTGCATAAGTTTACTTTCCTCGGATTGGCCTGCATAAGTATACTTCAGCCTTTATATTATTTTGAATAAGTATACTTTCCTCATATTGATCTGCATAATTATACTTTTCTCATATTGGTCTGCATAAATATACTTCCTCTGATTGGTCTGCATAAATATACTTCCTCTGATTTTTCTGCATAAATATACTTCAGAATCCTCTGATTGGTCTGTATAAATATGCTTCATATCCTTTGATTTTTCTGCATAAATATACTTTGGAATCCTCTGATTGGTCTGCATAAATATACTTCGGAAACCTCTGATTGGTCTGCATAAATATACTTCCTCTGATTGGTTTTCATGAATATACTTCCTCTGATTGGTCTGCATAAATATACTTCCTCTAATTGGTCTACATAAATATACTTCCTCTGATTGGTCTGCATAAATATACTTCCTCTGATTGGTCTGCACATGCAGATTTACCTTTGATTATCCTAATATGCTATAATTTCATAAATTGCCTTTGACTGACCTGCAATGCTGGGAGTTCCTAATTTCTGATTGCCCTGCTTCAGAAAAAAAGGTGTGTCTCCATGATAATAATTGTTACAGGTTTGAATGTCTTATATTGTATTCAACAAAAATGTAAGATAATAGTACTATTTTTCTAAGTCTGTTTTGTAAGGAGTCCCATTGTTTAATATGCATTATGATCAGCAATGTTAATGTTTTCTGTGCAAATGTATGAAAAATACTATACTTATAAGCATTCAGATTTAGGTGTCAGACTCCACTTGTTATACTGACAAGCATACAGATTCTGATACTGACAAGCTTCAGTAGTTATTATGACATGCTACAGAAGTTATACTGACAAGGAACAGAAGTTATACTGACAAGCTACAGAAGTTATACTGACAAGGAACAGAAGTTATACTGACAAGGAACAGAAGTTATACTGACAAGCTGCAGAAGTTATACTGACAAGGAACAGAAGTTATACTGACAAGCTACAGAAGTTATACTGACAAGGAACAGAAGGTATACTGACAAGCTACATGAGTAATATACCAGCTATTTTTTCTAAAAATATAAAATTGTTTGTTTTCGTGTTACATGATGTATTAAAGGTGCCCCAAACAAAACATGTTAGCAAGTAAATATGAAGTAACCTAAATCATAATTGTAGTCATTGTAATCATAATCATAATCATCAGTATCAAACATCTTGTGTTGTAATTATATTTGAGCACCTGTAATTAACCCTATGCTTGCTCCAGGTATATACTATAGATACAATATGTTTCTTGTTGTTGCATACAGAAATTGTCAACTGTTTCTACAAAATCAGACTTGGCATATCACCTCTTATTTGGTGGGGGTATATAATGCTATTTTTTCTCTCCATACACATGTTTTGCATAAGGTCATTTTCTTGGGTACTGTGTAGGGGCATATGTGTTAAATGGCCAATGTTTTATTAACTAATATACTATCAAAACATATATGGGTTTTGTTTGCTTTTACAAAAGGTATGTAAAAGATTATTTAGCCATTCAAATTTATATTTCAGTAGCTAGCAATGAAAGAAAATAGATGCAAAATGCAATGTCAGCATGCTTTCTCAAGAACAATTGGTACATTTTCTTTTAACAGTATTTTGAGGGGGTTTCCACTTTTGGGGGCTTGTGAGTGGCAAGGCATAACATTTTTATTACAAATAGCAATTGCATAATTTTGAACATCAATGTTGAATTATTGGTTTTTTAGATTCATGACACTTGTATATAGGACAAAATACTGAAATGATTATTGACTGGAATTTACCTGGAAGTTGTGACACTGCACACTCTGTAATGAAAGCTCATTTGACAAAATGGTGGCAGTTTTAACTTTATGAGGGCATTGACCCTTTAAAGTTCATGTAAAACCAACTAATTTTGCTTGTTTGTGAAGCCATCTGCATTGATATATTAATAGATGCAGCACCAGGTGCAAATTATGGTGCCATTAAAATCAACTATATACTCCTGACGTTTCTTTCGTGATATACTAGGGTTGCCTTTCACTTGATATTGTAGGGTTACCTGTCTCAGTCTTGACTTTCACTTGATATTGTAGGGTTACCTGTTTCAGGCTTGCCTTTCACTTGATATTGTAGGGTTACCTGTCTCAGGCTTGCCTTTCACTTGATATTGTAAGGTTACCTGTCTGTGTTAAAGTAATGATATGGTCAGGTTACCTATTTCATCAGTGATAGTGCCATTATCCATGACACCACTAAAATCCAATCTGAAAGTTTTTGAAACTCGTGTATTTTCCAAGGGGTTATATTCAGTTGTAATTATGTTGTAGCATTACTATTAAATTACAGTTGTCTGCAATATGACTCGACATCAATGGTCATGTGATATTGATATTCCATTTTTTTTAAATCTGTAAATTTTGAGGACTACTTTGGTTGCCAGGCTGCACAGTGTTTTTTTTTGTCACGCTTTATCTATCCCACTGTCCTACATGATAATAATAACATGTACACACCCACTTGCATGATTCAGATCAAACTTTGTGATCCCAAGATTAAAATTGCTTATTAGAAATTAAAACCATGTAATTTTTCTTTACTCACCTGTTTTACCGTAAAAAGCTGGCCGCCATGTATAGCCTATCGTGTGCTGAAAAATGGCATTAAACACTAAAACAACAACAACCTAATCACTCACAAAGTTAAAATAGAGTCCTTTAGACTTAATTTACATTATAAGTGATTAGGTAAAATTTACACATCAATAAAATTAATGCCCAACTATGATCATTTGATCCTATAATAACTATTGTTTACACCTTAATATACTAAGGTTTCCAGTCTTGTAACCTTAAGCAGAAAGTTGCACCATTATATATCTTTTGATGGCTGAGACATAGCATTCCAAAGTACATGTTATGTAGCATTATATATATATGATGCCTGAGACATAGCATTCCAAAGTATACGCTATGTAGCATTATATACATTTGATGCCTGAGACATAGCTTTCCAAAGTATACGCTATGTAGCATTATTTACTTTTATCTGTATCAGGTACATGCTTGCTGAGGACCATGATGGACCTCTTGCCAGTATGGATGTCAAGGACTTCATTCTCACTGTGGGATCGAGATCCCCCTCCCCTGGGGGTGGCTCTGTGGCTGCTCTTTCAGCATCACTGGTAATGTATAGAACACAATCTTAGATGCAACTTGTTTTACACACATTTATAAAATAAAGGGGTATCCATATTTATGCACACAATGATTAATAAAAGGGAGTGTCAGTATTTTTGTACACACAGTGGTGCAATAAATGGTGTCTGTATTTTTGTACACACAATGATATAATAAATTTCTTTATTTATATAGATTGATGTAACAAATGGGTTTCTATATTTGGATTGTTTTACCAAGTTAAAGTCATTCAGTTCTAAATACAATCAAACATACATTTTTAATGGACAGTCACAGAACAGACTATATTCAGTTCATTATATATAAATTTCTAAGGAATGGACAGTCACAGAACAGATTATATTCAGTTCTTTATATATAAATTTCTACTGAATGGACAGTCACAGAACAGACTATATTCAGTTCTTTATATATAAATTTCTACTGAATGGACAGTCACAGAACAGATTGTATTCAGTTCTTTATATATAAATTTCTACTGAATGGACAGTCACAGAACAGACTGAGTGCATACTTGTAGCATTAGGTGTACATCTGTAATGAATAAAATAGAAAAAAAACATGATAGAATATGAATGCATACTTGTAGCATTAGGTGTACACTAGTAAATTAATAATTAATAACAATAATAGTACAACATGAATTCATATGTACAGCATTATGTGAACACTAGTAAATTAATAAAAATAACAATAACAGCACAGCATGAGTGCATATGTACAGCATTACATGTACACTAGTAAATTAATAAAAATAACAATAACGGCACAACATGAATGCATATGTACAGCATTAGGTGTACACTATTAAATTAATAAAAATAACAATAACGGCACAACATGCATGCATATGTACAGTATTACATGTACACTAGTAAATTAATAAAAATAACAATAACAGCACAACATGAATGCATATGTACAGTATTACATGTACACTAGTCATGAATAAAAGAATACATTGCAAAGTGTGAATGAATTATAGTGATGTTATCTTTGTCAATAATGTTAAAGTTCTTAATTGAATTTCTGTGTGTTAGCAAGTCTGATACAGGAGGATGGGTTATAATGGGATATGTCTGATATTTGGGGAGTGGTAAGGAGAGGATGTGTATGATATATGGGGAGTGGTAAGGAAGGGATTGTTCTTATACATGGCGATTGGTAAGGAGGGTATATACCTGATACATGGGGAGTGGTAAGGAGAGAATATGTTTGACGTGGTGCAGTGGTAAGGAAGGCATATGTCTGATATATTGGCGGTGGTAAGGAAGGGATATGTCTGATGCATGTAAAGTGGGAAGGAGGGGATATGTCTGATGCAGGGGGAGGGTTAAGGAGGGGATATGTGTGATAGATGAGGAAGGTTAAGGAGGGGATATGTAAACAAATTACACCAATGAGCAATGAAACATCAGACTTAACTAAACAGTTTTCATTTATTCTCAGGGAGCTGCATTAGGTGCAATGGTTGGATTTTTGACATATGGTAACAAGAAATTTTATGAGCTGGATGGTAAAATGAGACAGTTGATCCCACCACTCTACAAAGCCATGAAAGATCTAGTCCCATTTATTGATGCTGATGCTGCAGCATTCAGTGAATACCTGGTAAGGCCATTGTGAAGATCATCGTGAAAACAATACCCTACTGAACAAAGTCATGACAAATCAAGTTCTATTTATTAAATTATGCTGATGCAGTATTTAGTAAATACTGAATAAGAAAAGGATCACTGTCAAAAAATAAGTGGAGTAATTTTAATTGGTAAGATAGGGTCAGTTTAAGTTGACAAACAAGAGCAAATTAGATCCTGGATGGATATGAGAGGATTTTCTTTATGGGGTTGATTGTCTTTAGAAGATTGAATTAAGCATTTTTCAAAAGAAATTAGTTTGTCAGTCATTAGAATTTGTTATTGATTACTCAAATGAATTACATACAGCAGCATTTCTTGACAATTGCCAACCTGACAACATAATTACTAAATATTGTGTGTTTTTGTATTAACTGACAACATAATTACTAAATATTGTGTGTGATTTTATGTTAACTGACGACATAATTACTTAATATTTTGTGTGTTTTTGTCTTAACTGATGACATAATTACTAAATATTGTGTGTGATTTTGTGTTAACTGACGACAGAATTACTAAATATTGTGTTTTTGTCTTAACTGACGTCAGAATTACTAAACATTGTATATGTTTGTGTCTTGACTTCAAATGAATATATCTTAAAGCAGTGCTTATAAATTCGGACATCCCAGTGAATTTCATTGAAATAATTTTAAAACTGCAGACATATATTTTGTTAAATTGAATCAGAACTGAGTTAAGTTTCTATCTTACAGTTAGCCATGAAATTGCCAAATGCAACAGAAGAAGAAAAAGCTGTGTAAGTTTAATTATTACATTGTCAGAATGGTGTAGTATATTTCGATTTTAAATGGCTTCATACTGCATGACTCATGTCTAAAAATAATAATGTGTATTAAGAACTACTTTGTAAACAGACCATGCACACTTTTGATTTATTAGATTAGTTTTTAAATGATCTAAATAAGCTGTTTCATCCTTTGAAAAGTAGAGATGATAAAGTTAATTATATGGATGAGTTCACTGAGTCACAAACAGCACTTTGAAAGTAGAGATGATAAAGTTAATTATATGGATGAGTTCACTGAGTCACAAACAGTACATTGAAAGTAGAGATGATAAAGTTAATTATATGGATGAGTTCACTGAGTCACAAACAGCACTTTGAAAGTAGAGATGATAAAGTTAATTATATGGATGAGTTCACTGAGTCACAAACAGCACTTTGAAAGTAGAGATGATAAAGTTAATTATATGGATGAGTTCACTGAGTCACAAACAGTACTTTGAAAGTAGAGATGATAAAGTTAATTATATGGATGAGTTCACTGAGTCACAAACAGTACTTTGAAAGTAGAGATGATAAAGTTAATTATATGGATGAGTTCACTGAGTCACAAACAGTACTTTGAAAAGTAGAGATGATAAAGTTAATTATATGGATGAGTTCACTGAGTCACAAACAGTACTTTGAAAAGTAGAGATGATAAAGTTAATTATATGGATGAGTTCACTGAGTCACAAACAGTACTTTGAAAAGTAGAGATGATAAAGTTAATTATACGGATGAGTTCACTGAGTCACAAACAGTACTTTGAAAAGTAGAGATGATAAAGTTAATTATATGGATGAGTTCACTGAGTCACAAACAGTACTTTGAAAAGTAGAGATGATAAAGTTAATTATATGGATGAGTTCACTGAGTCACAAACAGTACTTTGAAAGTAGAGATGATAAAGTTAATTATATGGATGAGTTCACTGAGTCACAAACAGTACTTTGAAAGTAGAGATGATAAAGTTAATTATATGGATGAGTTCACTGAGTCACAAACAGTACTTTGAAAGTAGAGATCATAAAGTTAATCATAAAAATGAGTTCAATGAGTCATAAACAACACTTTGAAAGTAGAGATGATAAAGTTAATTATATTGATGAGTTCACCAAGTCACGAAACTTTGAAAGTAGATATGATAAGTTATTAGTAAAAATGAGTTCAATGAGTCGCAAACAAAACTTTGAAACTGTCAAATTAATGAACGTGATTTGGCAATATTAGTAACAAACATGAGGGACACAGTAGTTGAAAATACCATTCTGATCATTTAGTTATTTGGTAGAAATATTTGTAACTTTTTATCAAATAGAATGGTTCAGACTATGCCCAGTGCTCTTTAGGATCTATAATAAGTAGTATAGTAAGGCATATTGGGGCCATGCTCTCTAAGATCTATAAAAATAGCATAATAATGCCTATTGGGGCCATACTCTCTAAGATTTATAAAAATAGCATAGTAAGGTCTATTGGGACCATGCTCTCTAGGATCTATAAAATAGCATAGTAAGGCATAATGGGGCCATGCTCTCAAAGATCTATAAAAATAGCATAGTAAGGCATATTCGGGCCATGCTCTCTAAGATCTATAAAAATAGCATAGTAAGGCATATTGGGGCCATGCTCTCTAAGATCTATAAAAATAGCATAGTAAGGCATACTGGGGCCATGCTCTCTAGGATCTATAAAATAGCATAGTAAGGCATAATGGGGCCATGCTCTCAAAGATCTATAAAAATAGCATAGTAAGGCATATTCGGGCCATGCTCTCTAAGATCTATAAAAATAGCATAGTAAGGCATATTGGGGCCATGCTCTCTAAGATCTATAAAAATAGCATAGTAAGGCATATTGGGGCCATGCTCTCTAAGATCTATAAAAATAGCATAGTAAGGCATATTGGGGCTATGCTCTCTAAGATCTATAAAAATAGATTAGTAAGGCATATTGGGGCCATGCTCTCTAAGATCTATAAAAATAGCATAGTAAGGCATATTGGAGCCATGCTCTCTAAGATTTATAAAAATAGCATAATAATGCCTATTGGGGCCATACTCTATAAGATTTATAAAAATAGCATAGTAAGGTCTGTTGGGACCATGCTCTCTAGGATCTATAAAATAGCATAGTAAGGCATAATGGGGCCATGCTCTCAAAGATCTATAAAAATAGCATAGTAAGGAATATTGGGGCCATGCTCTCAAAGATCTATAAAAATAGCATAGTAAGGCATATTCGGGCCATGCTCTCTAAGATCTATAAAAATAGCATAGTAAGGCATATTGGGGCCATGCTCTCTAAGATCTATAAAAATAGCATAGTAAGGCATATTGGGGCCATGCTCTCTAAGATCTATAAAAATAGCATAGTAAGGCATATTGGAGCCATGCTCTCAAAGATTTATAAAAATAGCATAGTAAGGCATATTGGGGCCATGCTCTCTAAGATCTATGAAAATAGCATAGTAAGGAATATTGGGGCCATGCTCTCAAAGATCTATAAAAATAGCATAGTAAGGAATATTGGGGCCATGTTCTCAAAGATTTATAAAAATAGCATAGTAAGGCATATTGGAGCCAAGAGATATCACACATCTTTCAGAGATATACCATTTTACAAGTCAGTATAAACAATAAATTTGAGAGAAAAAAATGCAACTTAAGATTTTGATAGAAAACTAAGATCATCAGAGCAAATAAGCCAAGATTAAAAAAAAATTATTATTTCTGTTGGCTATACAGACTATGTTGTAATTTTCTCCATTTAACTATATTGCTGCAATGTTATGCTGGAAATAGAAAGACATACACTGTATAATACAAGTCGTATCTGGGGTCCCTCCAACAGCAAGCATGCAAGTGACATTCGTCTTCTTTTGCTGGTAATAATATCAATAAATATATTTATATTCATATTTATGCATCTTGAATTTCGTAAACATATACTGTCTTAGTTTTGCAAATCTAAGTGATATGACCCATGTCATAGAAAACCTTACACATTGCAAAATTGTGATGTAATTTCAACTGCATTTCAGTGTGAAATCTGATTCGCCTTTTTGCTCGGTATTGAACCAATAAATCCAGCCCATCTTGAGCAGAAAAGCAGAATTGAGGTGGATCAATAAAAATACAAATTAATTTATTCCAGACCAATTGGAAAAGTTTTTCCAATAAGCATTCATTCAAAATATTACTTGAATTTTCATTTTTAAGACAAGAATTTTTTATAACTAATGTTGAGCATCCAACATAATGTAGATATCATTGAGTGGTGCTACATGTACATTAATATTGTTACTGTGTATTTTTTTAAAATATGGTTGTGTATTTATTTTCAAAATACAGCATAAATTTAATTACTTTGTTTTTTTTATGTATTCCTTTTTTTTTCAATACTTAGGTAGGAAAATGTAAGGTAACTGCATTTGTATGGGAAAATAATAACTGATTTTTTTTTCCAGACTAATACTGCACTCCCAAGGTACTCCCAATTACTTTTTTAAAAATCTAAAAAACTTCCTTTTTTCCCATACAAATGCCTATAAATACAACACGATACCAGTCTTAATATTTAAGAATTGTGATTTGAATATGTGCCTCTTGTATTACAGTTAAATGCCTAGAAATACATGACACTAGTCTTAATATGTAAGATTTGAATATGTACCTGTTTGTATTACAATTACCTTCCTAGAAATACATGATACCAGTCTTAATACGTGAGATTTTTTTAGGAATAAGTACTCCTTGTATTTCAATTACCTGACTAGAAATACAACATGATACCAGTCTTAATATGTGAGATTTTTTTTTGAATAAGTACTCCTTGTATTTCAATTACCTGACTAGAAATACAACATGATACCAGTCTTAATATGTGAGATTTTTTTTAGGAATAAGTACTCCTTGTATTTCAATTACCTGACTAGAAATACAACATGATACCAGTCTTAATATGTGAGATTTTTTTTTGAATAAGTACTCCTTGTATTTCAATTACCTGACTAGAAATACAACATGATACCAGTCTTAATATGTGAGATTTTTTTTTTGAATATATGTGAGATTTTTTTTTTGAATAAGTACTCCTTGTATTTCAATTACCTGACTAGAAATACAACATGATACCAGTCTTAATATGTGAGATTTTTTTTTGAATAAGTACTCCTTGTATTACAATTTCCTGCCTAGAAATACAACATGATACCAGTCTTAATATGTGAGATTTGTGATTTCAATATGTACTCCTTGTATTACAATTACATGCCTAGAAATACAACATGATACCAGCCTTAATATGTAAGATTTGAATTAGTACCCCTTGTATTACAATTACTTGCCTAGAAATACAACATGATAACCATTCATGCCGGTATTAGTCTAGGAAAGCCATCGTGGTTTGTCCACTGCCAAGGCACTTGACTCTTCTTTGCTTGCAACAGTTAAATCTCTCATGGTCTTCTGTTAAATACAAAATGAAACGATTTATCCTATTTTTATCAAGTAAAATTGTTTTTCACAGGCGTGAGAAGGCAATGCAGGATGGTTTGTGTACAGCTATACAGGTTCCTCAAACAGTCTCTAAAATCGCCAACTCCATGTGGCCATACTTGATTGACTTGGCTGCAGTAGGAAATATCAACTGCAAGTCGGATCTCCAGGTATGATAAAAGTGGCTTTGTTCAGTGTGTATGTAAGTACATCCAAGCTCAGAGAACTATTAAAGTTGGATCTTCAGGTATGATAAAAGTGGCTTTGTTCAGTGTGTATGTAAGTACATCCAAGCTCAGATAACTATTAAAGTCATCTTCAGGTATGATAAAAGTGGCTTTGTTCAGTGTGTATGTAAGTACATCCAAGCTCAGAGATCTATTAAAGGGTAAATAAAACTGTCCTCTAGTGTAAATTCATATACAAAAAAATCAGTTTACAAATAATCAACTTTTCTTTTCTTAATGAGTTTTTACTATAAATCTGAATACTATCAAATTTAGATAAGGTTTAACATGAGAGCTTGAAAAAATTAGCTTGGAAGAGTAGTCTCTTTTCATTATGACATCGATTTTGCTTTGAATTTAATGTTCAAAGAAGTATTTACCAAGATAATATATTGAAATTATTTGATGAAAAGAACTTATTTCTCTATGGTTTGGTGGTTAATAAGAAAGCAAAGAATTTCTCTGTAAATATAACCTCAATATGTTTTAATGTTTGATACTCAGAATTGAATTTTCAATATCAATAAATACATTCTATGAGGTTTCCTTTGTTCATTAAAATGCAATAAGTTCTCAGATATTAATGTATTTGTTTCTGTTAAACGGTATTTTGATCCTGTGTTTGTCTGTGCTAGCACATATTTAGTTTCGAGTTAATATCTGGAACCAGTGTACATACAGTTTTAGATTTGCATTCATCTGGAAATTACTTTGAATTATTTCAAGATTTCTCGTTATCATGCTAATTGAATTTATTAAAAATTATTATTTCATAATTATTTCATATGTATTTAAAGAATACTAGTGGACAGAGTGAGGTTCATTTTGTCATACACCAGTACTCAGATATGCACAATTCAGAAATTGTTAGTGTCAGTTTTGAAAATGAATTCTATTTACTTTTTTACTTTGCAATTCACACACACACACACAATAATATATATATATATATATATATATATATATATATATATATATATATATATATATATATCTGTTGATTAGAAATGTTTTTCAATTATTTTATATTAAAACAGTAAACACAAAAACTAACTTTTCTTGCATCTTTACTTCCGTTGTGTTTCATTCTCCATTGCATACTTTAGTCATACCAGCTTGAATCATCAACATTAATTTGCTTCAGCATTTCTTTTGTTAAATGCTTTTGATTTTCAGGAGTAATGTAAAATATTTAGCTGCTTTAAAATCCGAATATACCTACATACCTTTAGATTAATCAGATTAGCTGAAGTTGGAAAATTAAACACCTGCAATCCACCCAAATCCAGAGTAACATTCGGTAGAGATGCTAATTACTAAAAAAAGGTCACTGGCTGATAATTTTCTTTTATTATGTGGTCATGCAGCTGCAACCCCAAGTAAAATGCAGTTATTACCAATTTATCACTTACCAAAAATTGTACTGGAAATATTTGATGGCAGTCTCACTTAACATCAGGTGGCCGATTCAGATAATGTTTCAATTCCACAGCACACATGGCTGTCCCACCTAACATTTAGTGGATGATTAAAACAACTGTTCATTTCCATTATCCTAAACCTATCCTATCCGTACTCACATCTCTCTCATTGCATTGCCCTCACAAACATACTAAACCTGTCCTATCCGTACTCACATCTCTCTCATAGCATTGCTCTCACACAATCATTGAAATGTATGCTATATTTAATGTACGATAATCTCATTGCATTGCTTTCGCAAACTTGTTTAAAAGTAACTTGTAGAAACATCACAGGGTCCCTGAGTGGTCTAAAGCACTTACCATTTTAGATCACTACCATCTCACTTCTGCGTGTGTTCAAGTCTTGAGTTCATCCAATTTAGGTATTCGAGAAAGCTTGCCAATAGCTTCTTGTGGGTTGGTGGTTCTTTTCAGGCTTAGGAAAAGCCTAAAAAAGGTTCTTCCTCTATTATTTATACTGGCCGCAATGTATAGCCTATCATGTGCTGAAAATGGCATTAAACCCTACAACAACTACAACAAATGTCACATTTATCTCATTGCTTTGCTCTCACACACTTATTACAAATATTGGATCAGTATTGAATGCATATTTATATTGTTTTTCAGGTGGGTGCCAAAACCCTGGAGACGGCTGTGTGGGGAACATACTTCAATGTGAAAACAAACCTGTCAAATATTAAGGATGAAGAATTTAGATCAAGGGTACAGTCAATTATTGTATTTTATATACTATTGTATTAATAACTATACTATAATGGCAAACCTGTCAAATATTAGGGATGAAAAATTTAAATCAAGGGTACAGTCAATTGTTTTATTTTATATACTATTGTATTAATAACTATACTATAGGAAAGTATGGAAAATCATTTTATAATGTGAAGAAAAAATCTTGAGAAAACCATAAGTTTAATCAAGTGACAACATTAATTATCAATTTGTTTCTTTGATTAGACTTTTTAACGTAGCTTTAACAATCTTTCAGTCATATCGCTACGATGTCAGCAGTGAGGCAGTTTATAGTGATGTCTTGCACTGGGGCATTATGCCGCTGACATGTAGCATGATGTCCCACCCAGTCACATTATCCTGACACAAGGCCGATCAGTCCTAACACTAACCTCTTAATGCTGAGTGCCAAGTGAGGCAGCTGTTAGTACCATTTTTGTAAGTCATTGGTATGACTCGGCCGGCGATCGAACCCATGACCTCTTGCTCCCAAGGCGGACACTCTAACCACTAGGCCACGGAAGCGGTTTTAATTATTAATACATACTTATTTGTAGACTAATTTAGAAACACAAATGAAAAGAAAAATTATGTAGTCAAACATGCCCAAAGCAACCACTTCATGAAAGTCAAATGAGGGCCTCTGATGACAGGTGACTGTTTATTAAAGGTTTGTTTCGACTAATTTGATGACTAAGACCATGAAAAGTGGATTTTTATGGCAGGTGATTGCTTAATAAAGTTGTCCTGTAAAGTATGTTTGACTCTGCTTGTGTCTCACAACTGCTCTGAAAGTTCTGTCCTAACGAAAAGAATAAGAATTTAATATTTCCATTTCTAATGACAAGGAAGAAAGTGTGTGTGGTTAGGATTTGTAACGTAGCTTTAAAAAAAATTCAGTCATATCACTACAATGTCTGCAGTGTGGTTGTTTATAGCGATGTCTGGCACTTGGGCTTCATGCCACAGACATGTAGCATGATGTCTCACCCAGTAACATTATGCTGACACCAGGTCAACCAGTCCTAACACTAACCTCCTAATGCTGAGTGCCTAGTGAGGCAGCTGTTAGTACCTATTTTGTAAGCCTTTGTAATGACTCAGCTGGGGTTCGAACCAACAACCTCTCATTTCCAAGGTGGACACTAACCACTAGGCCACCGGATAAAAGGACAAGGAAGAAAAGCATTCAGCAAGCTACATAATACAAGAAATAGACGGGGAAGAAAAACATTGAGCACTTTATGCATAGCTGCCAACAATTTTGGCACGAGTCTCACAACTTTTTCAGCGATTCACAGACTCAGGCTGCATGTAAGAAAATCAGGAGTTGCCCAGTTCTCAATTATTTTTTTGAATCTTTAATACACTAACCTGTTAAGCGATAGTTGTGATTTCAGCAGTTGCTGAAATGGTCTGGTACTGCTGGTCACAATACTAGTAGAACTATTGCTGAATGGTACAGTTGGCACAGTAGTAAGCATTTTAGTATATCTTAATCTATACAAATAGGAGTAATTTTATTAACATTTTTGGTAAAAACAGGGGCCAAACCAGAGATTTGCTCTGTGCATGTGCTGCCAACACTGATTTGAACTACCATTTGGCACCTCATCTTCAAAATGTCTTCACCACCAAGGAAAATGAAATGTATTGCACAACAATTGAAGTTTAGTTTGGAATATACGAAAAATTTGGCTGCACATTCAGCCATCAAACACCGATATACATCATGCTTTTTGCACACATTGTGACACAAAATTTAGCATTAGCACGGTGCCAGAGACAATGTAAGGAAGCACATTGGTAGCAAAGAGCACATAGAGGTTGGAAAACTTAAGAACTTGAAGCAGATTTCAGCTTTGGAATATTTTAAACCATCAGCAGAAGACCTGCGAGGTACCAACACTGCAGCATTTGTTTTGAGTTTTCTTGTTGAACACAATCTACCTTTATCAGCTGGAGACCATGCTAAACATTTATTCCAACAAATATTCCCAGACTCAAAGACCGCTTCACGAATTCATGTCGAAATTCACAAAAAAATTTGTATCCCTATTTTCACTAATTGAAAGCCAGGAGGGTTGGCAGCTAAGATATGTAATGCAGGAAATAGACAAGGAAGAAAAGCACTGAGCACATTATGAAATGCAGGAGACAGACAAGCAAGAAAACAATTGAGCACATTATGTACATCAGGAAATAGACAGGAAAGAAAACCATTGAGTGTGTGATGCAATTCTGCTTCAGTGCTTAGGTCCAATATTGCCTTCACTAACTGGTGTTATTAATACCTCTATCTCATCCAGTGTATTCCCATCATTTTTCAAAACTGCCATTACAAAGCCTCAGCTGAAGAAACCAATACTTGACCATAATGATTTTAGGAAATACCATCCAGTTTTTAATCTCCTGTTCATATAATGATCTTAGAAAAAGTTGTTCTAACCCAACTTGTATCTCATCTGAATTCAAGCAGTCTTTTAGCAATGTACAGTCTGCATATCACCTTTGCCACAGTACTGAAACCGCTCTTCTGAAAGTAGTAATGACATTCTCTCTGCTTTGGATAGCGGAAAGATTACTGTCCTCACTCTCCTTGATTTGTCTGCAGCATTTGACACAATAGACCATGATATATCACTTCACCATCTCTATGATGTATTTGGCATTCACAATACAGCCTTACAGTGGTTCAAGTCCTATTTAGGCAAAAGGACACAGATTGTTCTGCAAATGGAATACACTTCAGCCTAGTTGATCTATGTTGTGGTGTTCCACAGTCCTTGTTATTATTATGCAGGAAATAGACAAGAAAGAAAACCATTGAGCTTGCTATGTAATACAGAAAGAATTACAATGAAGAAAAGCATTGAGCTTGCTTTGTAATACAGAAAGAATTACAATGAAGAAAAGCATTGAGCTTGCTTTGTAATACAGAAAGAATTACAATGAAGAAAAGCATTGAGCTTGCTTTGTAATATAGAAAAAATTACAATGAAGAAAACCATTCAGCATGCTATGTAATGCAGGAAATATACGAGGAAGAAACCATTGAAATAGAGAAGAAATCCACAGAGCATGTTATGTAATGCAAGAAATAGACAATCAATTTTGGATTTTAACATATTGCTGCAGTATTTCTGTTTATAGTGATGTCTAGCACTAGTGTATCATCCCACATACATGTAGCGTAATATCCCATTCGTTCACATTATCCTGACACCAGGCCGACCAGACCTAACACTAACGTCTTAATGCTGAGCACCAGGTGAGGCAGCTGTTAGTACTATTTTTATAAGTCTTTCTTATGTCTCTGCCAGAGTTTGATCTCTCAGCCTTCCACTAAACTACCAGAGTGGTCATGCACTTTTTGTAGTGAAGGAAATAGACGAGGAAGACAACCACTGAGTATGTGATGTTTTACAGGAAATAGACAAGAAGAAAAGCATTGAGCATGTTACGTAATGCAGGAAATAGACAAATAAAAAAACATTGAGCGTATTTTGTAATGCAGGAAGTATTCAAGGAAGAAAAGCATTGAAATAGGCAAGGAAGATAATCACTGAGTATGTGATGTTTTATAGGAAATAGACAAGGAAGACAATCACTGAGTATGTGATGTTTTATAGGAAATAGACAAGGACGAATAGCATTGAGCATGTATTATGTAATGCATGAAATAGACAATAAAGTTTAACCGTTTAGCTTATTATGATAATTATGTCTTTTTATTTTCTTTTTCAATTTAAAACATTTTGTCAGTGTAATGTTTTGTTTAAAATTTCACTAGCTTAATAATTTTAGTATTTGATTTATCAGAACCATGTGCAGCAAATCTGTAAAAGGATCAGTGGATTAATAAAAAGTTGTGGAAAGTTTTGATCCAATGGGGTTTTGTGAAGGAAATCCAAAGCAGGAGGAGTTATGGAGTGAAAAGAATTGTGTTTGAGATGAAGCTCAACATAACAGAACAAATCTTTATATATGCAGAATTCTTTTTTTAATGTTGTAATGGAATATAAATGGTTTACTTTTCTTAGGTGGCTAGAGAGATGGAAGATGCCATCAAGACTGCTCAAGATGGTTGTGCAGAGATTCTCAAGATTTTGGAGGAAAGGAAAGCCTAAATCTAATCAGATTCTGGCCTGACCAAAAAACCATACATGTCCATTGATTTTCTGTGTTTGCACTGGGATGACTGCTTTTTTGTTGTGTGCCAGAAAATATTGATATACAGTGAAACTTTGTTCATCCCAACACTGAGTTGCTACCTGCATCATTGTGATACACTTCTGTTAATAAAAGAAGAAATATGTTCTCTGAAATTGCAATAGACATTCATATATTCTTAGTGCAGATTAACAAGGTTTCAATGTATTGATGTTATATTAGATATTGAAAAATGCTATATTTTTGACGATTCTATGTATTTGCAGAAAAGAACAAATTTTAATAATATATGAGAATAAGTTAGAGGATATAGCTTTTGTTTTTTCTTTATAAGTTTCCAAAATTGATAAGTGGATGACAGACAGTAATACAGCTGTTTAAATTGTAGACTTTTCGATTTGTAACAGTCAATAATGTTGAACACGTTCTTTTACAAAGTTTCTAACTTATAACATTATTCATGAATGTGATGCCATAAAACATCCTGCTGCAGTATATAGTTATGCTGCTGAAAGTTCTAAAATTAAAACTATTTTGAATGCATAAATATATTAAGAGATTGTTGTATGAGTTTGTTGACAAAAAGGTAATTATTTTTTTAAATCAATTTTATGCTACTTGTATGAAATATTTTCACTGAATCATAATTAACAGTCATTAGATATACTTTAAATATTCTGTCGTTATTATACAAGGTGTCAGTATTACGGTATAATTTAACCTATAGATGCTTTTACTTGGACAAAAATCGTCAGTACTGCAGACTATTTGAATCTATTTAGGGTTGGCACTGGGACAAAAAATCGTCAGTACTGCAGACTATTTGAATCTAATTTAGGGTTGGCACTGGGACAAAAAATCGTCATACTGCAGACTTTTTGAATCTATTTAGGGTTGGCACTGGAACAAAAAATCGTCAGTACTGCAGACTATTTGAATCTATTTAGGGTTGGCACTGGAACAAAAAATCGTCAGTACTGCAGACTATTTGAATCTAGGGTTGGCACTGGGTCAAAAAAGTGTCAGTACTGCAGGCTATTTGAATCTATTTAGGGTTGGCACTGGGTCAAAAAAGTGTCAGTACTGCAGGCTATTTGAATCAATTGAGGGTTGACACTGGGACAAAAACATATCCAGTTCAGGTGGATCCATTATTTGTCTTTATAATGTAAATCTAGGATATGTGTACATCAGTACCATCAACATGCACAGAGTTTTGTTCTCATCCTTGTTTCTATAAATATGCTTACACTATGAGTATTCCATGACATGACGTAGACTTGCGTTGATTGCATACATACAAGTCATATGCGTGATGGCATAATTCAGGTGTTTTTCTTACCATATTAAAAACAGTTGCATAACAACTGACCCAATGAAACCATCACATGATGAGCAGTCAGTGACAAAAGTAAAGATGATACAAAGATAAGATTTGTCATTCCTGTGAGGAACAAAACTATCTGGCTTCATATTACTCAACTTTTGAAATCTGGCATATAGACCCATATATTGAAACAATGGTGAATGACTAATTAATTTTAATAAGTGCCTGCTTCATTTTAGGATTCCAAATATAGTCCATTAAATCTTTCACCTTTATCAGAATGTACATTGAACCAATTCTTTTAGAATACCAAATTTAAGTCAGAGGTATAACACAGTAAATGTTTTTGTAAGTTTTCATATATGTAGTCATAGAAAACTCAGTGACAACTTTAATTTGATGCAAATTTTAGAAAATCACATTTTTTATATTTGAGCCTGAATACAATTTTACTCAGTTTAATTTTTACATGATCTGATAGTAAGACTGAATTGGAAGGGGTGATGTTCCTATTTATTAACCCTCTACTGCATGTCATTATAGGGGTAAGTGCCTGATTTGCACAGGATTTATCCATTCATTCGATAATTTTCAATCCAATTTGAGTTTATTTCTTGTGCAATAAGCATTTTCTTTTTAGTGGTAAATTGTTGTGGATACTGGATGGGTATACTTTGTTTTAGCATGCACTGGAGGAAATGGTTCGTTACCATAGCAACTAGATCAGAGCCTTGATCATGAAAAACCATGACAAAATTAAATATTTTTCTGTATGCATTTATACATGTACTTTTTGTTGCTATATTAGTCTTGCTATGAATTTTTTTCAATTTAAATTTGTGAAAAGCAAGATTATTAGTTATTTTTTCCAAGTGTCACCAAATATAAGCACAACTTATGTTGTATTTTAAGTGGAGTGTTAAGATTGAATAGTTAAGGTCAATAAAATAGTTTCAGCTGTAAATTTCTGTGCTTATATTTTTCTTGAATGTACTTACATGATGTTGAACATTTCAAATATAAAAGGTATTTTGGTCTAACATTGAATTTGTTCAAATTGATACCAAACAGCTTGGTTGCTATGGTAACAATTGAAAATGCAGCAATACTGTTAAGATATTAAAGCTGATTTTTATATCACATCTCTCAAATATGAATGCCTGTATCCAAGTTCAAAGAAATCTGAAGAATGACAAACAAATGATAAAACTATGTAAATCAAAATATTATAATCAATGTATGCGTATTTAGTCACATATATTTTGAAACTGAATTAGTTTGATCAAGATGCAAGGAAACATACCACTGATGATGTGTCAGACTTGTACAATAAGATCAGATTCTTATCTTGAAAAACCAAATATATCGGCTTTAAATGTGTTACAATATTTTGCTAGTTTTATTCACTTTTAAAAAGGTGGGAGTTACTTTATATAATCATTGATTTATTATTTTGCATCATGGAAGCATGCAGATTGTATAATTATTGCTTTAATTGAAAATACCAAAAAACATTGTAAATTTATTGAACAAATCTCTAAATCATCAATACTAGTGACTAATAGGGCACATAGTTGTATAAATTGGCAAATAAAAGTAATGTCAGTTAAAACTAAAACTGAGGGGCCCCGAGTGGTCTAAAACACTCTCTGTTATGGATCACTGCCATCTCACCTCTGTCTGTATGGGTTCGAGTCTTGGATTTGGCCTATGTGGATATGTGAGAAAGCTTGCCAGTAGCTTCTTGTGGGTCGGTGGTTCTTTCCATGGTTTTCTCTGGTTCTTCTTCCACCATTAATACTGGCCGCCAAGTATAGCCTATCTTGTGCTGAAAAATGGCATTAAACCCTGCAACAATAAAAGCTAAAACTAAACATATGCTTAAGAGAATAAACTTAGTAAATATACCAAATTTGTTGGCAACCAGATTGAACTGTGAATTATTAATAATAGTCTAGAAGGTGCAAAGCATATGATAGGAAATCTTAATATAGTTTTGAAGCATGTTGTTTAAATATTTATGTCTGAGAACAAAACCAGAAAATATTATTCACAAGAATCATCATAAAGCTATCTTATTTCAGACTGAATATTTAAGTCGTATGAAAATAAAATTATATGAAACTTACAATTTTTGATGTGAATGGAAGATAGGTTCCTACAAAAGTGATACATTTTTTGGCACTGGAACAATTTTGCAAAAGATATAAGATACTGGTACAGTATTATTTTTCAAAAAAAAGATACGCTTTTGGTCACAATATATAGGATGTCCTTTTAAAAATAAGGAACAGACAAATTCCCACTCACAGTTGTATCATGCATTAAAACAAAATATCTGATTAATAGAAATATACAAGTCTAAGTAGGATTTGTAGTGTTCTTAGCAATGGTGGAGCTATGCTAGAAAGGGCATGAAAGGCAAAAAATTTAGAAGCATCCCATTGTTTATATCTTTTTGAGTGCAAAATATGTCAAAATATTGAAGGATTATTTAAAAAATATGAACTGCTGTATAAATTTATTATTTTAGAAAATGTCTTAAACAACCATGAAATGTTCCCAAAGATCAATGTCCGAATAACATTATTCAAAAGTAATGAAAGGAACAAAGATGGTATATATTAATCTTTCATTTCACAGTGTTCGTTTATCAGTTAAGAAGACAAAAATAAGACATGTAGCATGTAAGATGTTTGGAGAATCATTAAACATTTTATTTTGAGAAATTATTGAAGTGGATGAATATGATCTTTATTAAAACAATGAATAAAAATTTAAATTATTTTCAATCCAGACGAACATTAAGAGAGAGAGAAAATCTTAACTAGTCAATGGTAGTGAGAATGTCTTTTTCTGAAATCATGACAGCCATAAAATTTGTGGAGCTTTATTGTCTAACATGATATGCATATGAAATGCATTCAACTTTGTAATTTTATATTCAATTATTTTAATTATTGTTATATTTTGCAGTTAACATGCTTCATATCTAAACATTATTGGAAATTCTGTGAAACAAAGCTTGAATAAGTAGATCTTTTTAATGATACACGAATCTTGAAATAATTGCCAGCAGTTTTTAAATGAAGCCAATTAATGAGTGAAAGTTAATGCATTTGCCTCAACTTATTTAAATGATTAACCTTTTATATATTCTCTTCAGCATCAGTGACAAATGGAAAATCATTTCTTAAACTTTTTTGCCTTTCATTGCTGTTTAGATTTACTGACCATATTATTTTTTTAGAAAGTAACTATTTGTTAAATATATAAAATTACATTTTTGAGAAATTTGTCATTTTTGATAATATATTTTTGCCAAATGTCGGATATTACTTTAAGAAATGCACACACAGCAGTAATTTATTTTTAGCATATAAGCTTATTCCAAATTTTAAAGTTTGCTCTAATATCCCTTGGCTTTTAGTGAAACCTTGATAACTGTCAATTGGTCTTGTTAAGAAAATGGCATATTCCTGTCTGTATTATCAGAAATATTGTGCTGTTCAAAATTTCAAATACCTTCATATCACAACCATAAGATGCAGAGCACATGTATATGAAAGGTAGATACACACATACATTACAAGGATGAGAATAGAAACAACTGCAATTGATTTAATCCTGCAGATAAACTAATGATTTGCTTTATATTTATTTCTAGATTCATTCTGTCAGCCATATAAGTAATAGTTATGCATATAAAGACTCAAATTTGGCAATATTGGGTATCTTCATGTCTTGAAAGGCATCAGAAGCATCTTCATGCAGTAAAGTGTTCACAAAATCATGTGACAATCTCGTAACAAATAAAATGTATCGCAGATTAAATATAAATTTTGCGTAGACTATTATTTCTTTAAATTGTCTGGAAGATTTGCCATAGGCAGTTGTTTTATAAGCTTGTCAAATAATGTAAATGTAGTTTTTAGATACAGATGATTGTGGATTTTATTTTTTCATAATTTGATTTAAGTCCCTAATTGTCATTTATTTTATATTTTTAAGCTATTTTAATATGCTTATTTTAATAACACTCCTTTTAAGTTTTTCAAGTTTAAAATATTGATACTGTTTTGTATGGCAGATATTTAAATTTAAATTAGGTTTAATTTATCTAGAATGTGGTTTGTCACAGGTAATCTTTTGGATTGATGTTAGCAATAACACTTACCATTCTTCTATTTCTCACAATACAGTTTTTTTTTATATAAAAACTGGAAGTATTGTTTTGTTAAATCTTTTCTGGAAGAAATGGAAAAAATCCAGACAAGGTCACTTTGAAAGTGTTTTGATCGCCATAAGAATGAACAGAATCAAAATAAAATGAATTTTTTTGTGTCCATTTACATTCGTCATCTGATGGAAATATTCTATGTTATGTGTTCAATATTAATCAGTGAGTAACAATAGCTAACTTTATATTTGATTCTTTGTTTTTATATGGTACATGTGTTTCATTAATTAACTGTATTTATTTATGAATGGATCATTTTGGACATATATAATCAGCAATATTGAAATTGTTCATTAGAATAAATGTTTGTTGATAGGAGACCTTGGAAATATCTGGGGAAAGAATATTAATATGGAACATTATTGATTCCATGGAAACAACTTTTATTGTATTTGTTCATACATACTTTACTACCTGTAAAATATATTTTTTTTATTGTGTTTGAGCATGTTACTTTTTATTTCAATTATCTAGGTACTTCAATATGTGGCCACTTGTTTCAATACATTTACATTTTGAAAAACATTCCTTTTAGACTAGATTCTTTACTAATTTTGTATATACTTGTTAATCAATCCTTGGACGAGTGAAGCATTGATGGTGGACATCCTATCTCTTAATGCGTTACACATTACTTTATGACCCTACTAAGATGAAAATGTTGATTCCCTGTGTGTCTACATATTGCAGATTTGCTAATGATTCCATCACATTTACCAACTTTTGTAATTCTCAATGTCGCAGAGCAATAGATTCTTTACTGATTATTATATATAAAAAAAGTACCAAAGAATAACATGCTGAATAATTAAGCAATAATAAAGATTAGGGTGATTGCTTCATCAAACCATGAATCACTAGTTTAATACAGAAGTTTAGGCATAGAATGCTTTTAAATCTATAATTGTATTTAAAATGAAAAAATGACCAAGACTTTAGAAACATTCAGAAGTTTCTTTTAAGAAAAGGAATGATCAAACTAATTTACATGTTCAGGTAACAATTATGGTTGAATGACTGCAATATGTTAAACACAATTATTTTAGGTATAATCCAAAATGACATATTTGAAATTTATTTGTTGGTCTTGGTAAGTACATTACCGTAGTTTAGTTATCTGACATGTTAGCTTTGAATAAATGTTTGAGTTCAAGACTTCTGTGTAAATTTGGCCTGGTAATATAATTAACACCATGACAGTCATAAACATTATGGATGGTAATATAATTAACACCATGACAGTCACAAACATTATGGCTGGTAATATAATTAACACCATGAGTCACAAACATTATGGCTGGTAATATTATTAACACCATGACAGTCACAAACATTATGGCTGGTAATATAATTAACACCATGAGTCACAAACATTTTGGCTTGGTAAAATAGGTAATATCATGATACAAGAGCATTGGCCTGGAATTATAAATAAAACAATGAAAAACAAGTGTGTAAATTTTCTAATAGAACAATATTAAGTTTTCTTGTATTTATTGTATGACAAAACATAATTTTTAAAAACTTTGATACTGAGATTAAGTACATCAGTATTATTATTTTTTCAGAAAATACAGCAATAGTTTTCTATTTTTTGTAATTATTCTTAAAATAAATTGAGTTAAATAAGCATAAAATATATTGTATACTGGATAACATAAAATGTATCATATATTTGGATAACATAAAATGATCTGATGAGACAAATTTGCCATTTTTATATATTATTTTGTCTTTTAAGAGGTGACAGTTTAATATTTTAATATACTAAGACTTTATTATTAAACTCACTTTAGTATTAATTATTGTGTTTGCTAAGTTCTAATGGTACATTTAGTACAGCAAGCAAGAACTAAGTTTTATTTATTTTTTATGGTTACACATACATTTTTTGATATGATGTTTAAAATAAACTATGATTAAATTAAATTTGCTATTTGTTCATAGATCTTTTAAAATATTTTGTTCAGGAGAGTGTTTGGTCAGTGTTTGGTGAATAATAAGGTTTGTATTTCTGATTCAGTGACATTTACATTTTAACTTGACTGATCTTTGTAAATTTTATCTTCAGATGTTGAAGTGGGCTTATATAATTACTAGGGCATAACCGATTAGCATTTTTCTACTGATTTCCGATTCCGGATTTTGGGCATGAAATTTTTCCGATTCCGGATACGATTCAATTAATCGGAAATGCTAAATCCGTAATTTTTTTTCTAAAAAATTTCATCTTCCGTTTCCGGGTTTCTGGTATCTGGTTTTGCCGTGTCTAGCATGTTACTTAGTACTTTACCATATCCGGCTTCATTTCCGGTTTTCACCCCTCCGTTCAAATAGATTGTCTCACAGCGTGGTTGTGCTGACCATATTGAACTTTTCTGACTTCTTATTTAACTTTATTAATGCACTATCGAATGACACTCAGTGTTAGACACAGTGCTATAGAAATTCAACTTTATTATTTTTATTATCCGAATCGGTCGTTCCTGCCTTGTCCGACTCCGATTAATCGGAAGTTCATACTATCCGGTGGAATCCGATTTCCGGATCAAAAGTCGGTTATGCCCTAATAATTACTTCTAATCACTGTTCACCATCATTGAGTCAGCTGTACATAACAAATATGTGAGATCAATTGCCTCCATGGAAGATTAAATGTTTTCTAGTGTCTCATATTGTCTTGAAAAAATCTTACCATGTGCAGCTCAGTTGTCTGTAAGACCATGTGAATTTGTAGTGTAATTCATTCATTACCAATTTCAGTTGGCTGTAAGACCATGTGAATTTGTAATGTAATTCATTCATTAACAATGTAAGTTGGCTGTAAGACCATGTGAATTTGTAGTGTAATTCATTCATTTACAGTTTCAGTTGGCTGTAAGACCATGTGAATTTGTAGTGTAATTCATTCATTAACAGTTTCAGTTGGCTGTAAGACCATGTGAATTTGTAGTGTAATTCATTCATTAACAGTTTCAGTTGGCTGTAAGACCATGTGAATTTGTAGTGTAATTCATTCATTACCAATTTCAGTTGACTGTAAGACCATGTGATTTTGTAGTGTAATTCATTCATTACCAGTTGCTGTTTTAAACTTCTGCAAAAACTTCTGGTCTAATTTAAATCAATCGTGATAGGCAGCATCACAAACAAATATATTATTTCTAAGAATAGAGAAACCGTCCAACATGCCTTTTAGGTTTGCACAGATGATACCAACCCACAAACAAATATAATATTTCTTAGAATAGAGAAACCTTCCAATTACTTATCACAAACTGAAAAACAGAATTTGCTTGATTTATATTGAAAGCATGCGGGCAACAAGGACTTTCTAGTTTTAATGCTGATTTGTCTGATTTATACTGAAAGCATGCTGGCAATAAGGCCTTTTGAGTATATAAATGAAAAGATCTGCCATGACATACTGCCACTGTGAAAAATGTCACAAAATATCAAAAATTTCAAATGACATAGCAAAAACCACAGAAGCTAATTGACAAAATTTTATAAATATTATCTTTGCTTCTGGAATGCATTTATTCATTGAGTGATAGAAATTGTATTGTTTTTTAATAAGGTTAAAAAGAGTGATGTGTGTTACATGTATTTTAAGCAATGTTTTACTAAAAGTTGGTTGAAATTATACTTTAAGGAAGATGACTGTAATTATATAATACCATACATATAAACATTTTCTACTTTTATCAGTCCAGACAGATTGTAATACCATCTTTGTGTACATTTCTTATATGTAGCAGTCTGGACAGATTTATATAGCAATACCTTTGCTGTGTACATTTCTTAAATGTAGCAGTCCAGACAGATTGTAATACCATCTTTGTGTACATTTCTTACATGTAGCAGTCTGGGCAGATTCATATTGTAATACCATCTTTGTGTAAAAAATGTACATGTAATAGTCTGGACAGATTTTTATTGTAATACCATCTTTGTGTACATTTCTTACATGTAGCAGTCTGGGCAGATTTATAGTGTAATACCATCTTTGTGTACATTTCTTACATGTAACAGTCAGAACAAATTTTTATTGTAATACATCTTTGTATACATTTCCTACATGTAACAGTCAGGACAGATTTATAGTGTAATACCATCTTTGTGTACATTTTTTACATTAGCAGTTGGGACAGATTTATATTGTAATACCATCTTTGTGGATAGACTAATACCATCCATGTGTACATTTATAAAATGTAGCAGTCTGGACAAACCAATACCATCAATATGTACATTTCTTATATATAGATATATGAACATAATTATTTTCTTTATTTTCAAATTGTTTACTTTTTCATCATCCAAAATGAATGTTCCTTAGTAGATGACATGAGTGTACAATGACATTTTTGGACTGGTCCATAGTTTTAGAAGGCTTTCATCGTGGAAATTTTTTAGAAACATGTAACCATTGATCATTGTACACAGTCATGTAGCATGTCCATGAGTAATCTGTGTCAAATGACTAATGGGAAGGAATTGCAAAAAACTGGTTTTAATGCTGGCATGAAATTAGTAAGAAATTGAAATAAATGTTTTTTGTTTCAAGCCATTAGGCTGACATCCATTTACATATATTCTACCATTTGTATTTTCTCAGTAGGGACCAAATTTTGAGAATGTTGTTAACTTTTATTTTTACTTACAGCAATAGATGATATGTATTTTCTTGACATCTTGTACAATTATTTTTAAAGTTGATGCGGCTTGATTTGCTCAAAAGCTTTGCTTTCACTATTCGCTGTGTTATTTTCAGGTGTGTCACTGCGTTGGTCTTTTTTGTTGATTGTGTTCTTTTCATTTCCTTAATTAAAAGGCCCACTCTGTTGCTTAGCAACCGATTTCTTGTTTTCATTATTCAGGCAAGGTAATATTTTTGGGAAGCCAATATAATAGTTGATTAATTTGTCATTAGAATTCAATTAATTTTTGTTTGCTTGATTACTGTTTTAATAGTTCTTATTTCAATAAAGTTTTTTAGCTACAGAGTTTTAGGTCTTTAAGATCAATATGTCAATATTGAAATTGTGTTTGGTCTTCTCTGCTTTCCATGCCATGTGTCAGTCAACTGAACAATTTACAGGATTACCAAATGACTAAAAATGGCAGGCATTCAAACAATGGATGTTTTTTTAATTGTTTTATTTGTTATGTAAAATCAACAAAACTATGATTCAAAATTTGTTGCATTAATACAGCCAGACACAAAATGTGGCTGAAGATTAAAAACCATGTTATGGGGAGAGTTAAAAGGAAAAACCATTTATGACTCAATATACTCCATCAGGTGATGTACAATAGTAGCCATAACAATAAAGTAATGCATTCCAATGTTATATGCCCTTCAAATCAAGAGGGCAAAAAAAATTGTACTGCCGGAATGGCAGAACGGATAAATAAAAAGCCCATTTAAATATCTTCCTTTTTCAGAACAAAGGATGGGTGGCAGTTTTGGCTGGAATGGTAGGACAGACAAGTGAAAATGTTAGGAATGGATTGGTAGGAGTGATTATAATTTTGATCGAGTCATCAATCTGAATGGATTGGTAGGAGTATCAATACTTTTCATTCAGTAATATTGATGTAAATGGATTGGTAGGAATGTCTATGATTTTGAGTAATATGAATGGATTGGTAGGAGTGTCTATGATTCTGAGTAATATGAATGGATTGGTAGGAATGTCTATAATTTTGAGTAATATGAATGGATTGGTAGGAATGTCTATGATTCTGAGTAACATGAATGGATTAGTAGGAATGTCTATAACTTTGAGTAGTATGAATGGATTGGTAGGAATGTCAATGATTTTGAGTAATATGAATGGATTGGTAGGAATGTCTATAATTTTGAGTCTTATGAATGGATTGGTAGGAATGTCTATGATTTTGAGTCTTATGAATGGATTGGTAGGAATGTCTATGATTTTGAGTCTTATGAATGGATTGTTAGCATTGTCTTTGATATTGAGTCTTATGAATGGATTTGTATGAATGTATATGATTTTGAGTCTTATGAATGGATTGGTAGGAATGTCTATGATTTTGAGTCTTATGAATGGATTGGTAGGAATGTCTATGATTTTGAGTCTTATGAATGGATTTTGAGTTTTATGAATGGATTGGTAGGAATGTCTATGATTTTGAGTCTTATGAATGGATTGGTAGGAATGTCTATGATTTTGAGTCTTATGAATGGATTGGTAGCAATGTCTTTGATTTTGAGTCTTATGAATGGATGGGTAGGAATGTCTATGATATTGAGTTTTATGAATGGATTGGTAGGAATGTCTATGATTTTGAGTCTTATGAATGGATTGGTAGCAATGTCTTTGACTTTGAGTCATATGAATGGATTGGTAAGAATGTCTATGATTTTGAGTCTTATGAATGTTGTATGAATGTCTATGATTTTAAGTCTTATGAATGGATTGGTAGGAATGTCTATGATTTTGAGTCTTATGAATGGATTGGTAGGAATATCTATGATTTTGAGTCTTATGAATGGATTGGTAGTAATGTCTATGATTTTGAGTAATATGAATGGATTGATAGGAATGTCTATAATTTGAATTCAGTAATATTGATATGAATGGGTTGGTAGGAGTATTATAATTGAAGTATCAATATTGAGTTCTGCCATTTACGTCAAGTCTGCTTTGTGTTTGTCACAAATGCCTTTGCTTTGATGAGAGATCTAAATGTTGCCTGGAAATAATTGATGTGCTGTCACCGTTAACCATCAGACTTCTCTGCGACTGGCTTCTAAGACACGAATACATATTTGTGGATTTCTCTTCGCGACTAATGCCGTTGAAGGCACGAATTAATATGACGGGAGACGAAAGGGAAATCATGTTGACAGAGTGCTAGACTGACCAAAAGTGTAAGAAAAATTAATGTATTTTTCTTTAAGTTGACAGGGGTGGGTACACCACAGGCCCTCCGTCTCGGCACCAGTGGTGAAACAAAAGGGTGCGAAATTGCAAATAATCGGGTGATAGTGGTTTTTCTATCCACCAGTAAATAGGCATAATGGCTTTGAGTAGTATCGTCGTACGCTTGAGTCTGCCAAGGAGTTCCCAACAATTGCACTTGCGATCTATCTCTAGGACTGTAAAACAAGACTACGTAATGAGCATTGAGACTGATGGTGCAATGAGTTTTACATGGCTGAAACCAATTTACAATGATGCCCTTTTCGTCTAGACCAGTTTAATTTCTTTCTTTTAATATGTCGCCTAAGATGACCAGATGGGTTTGACTCATCAAATTCAGTTTCGCCTGAACCGCACAGTCCAGCAGATAACATGATAAAGGGATTGCGAATATATAAGGCCTCCCTCCTAACAAATATAACGTTTCTTCGATGACTTTTGAAGTGGAGGAAGAGGTAACCATGGTGAAGGGGATTGTACTTTTGAAACGAACACTCACAAGACAAGAGTTTTGTTACTTTTCAAGACATGTTTATTTCACAGAAATGTCAAATTAATCACGAAAGACAAAAATACATAAAATCCAAATTGTTAATTACATCGATAAACTAAAAAAAAACACCAAAACGATCAAAGTGGAATATAAACTCTACAAATTATTTGGTGACGAATTTGTGGTGTCCAAGGGTAACTGGGCAACGTTATTTGAGTCTACACCAGCACAGTCTCATAAGTGTCCTCCCAGAATGATATTTCAGGTGTATCGATGTAAATAACAATCCTCTCTTTTATGGGGTGATGTTTCCCAGTGTCGGGGGCTTTTGACGACGTGGTTAACACATATAAAACTTATTCACTGAACGTTAGAAGTCAATAACACACGTATGTCATAGTTTGCCACTTTTTTTGTCTAAGCCACAAAACCAAAACTTTTCTAGTCATGTACGTCTTGCTAGTGAGGGTGTTAGTCACAAGTTATACACACATCTTCGTAAGCATCTTCAGTGACTTTTTTCCCGTAGAGACAGAACACTACCATGATGAAATCGCAAGGCTTGTAAGTGAATGATTCTCACGTGTACATTTACACGTGTACCACCCTCATGATGTGGTGGTAGGTACTGTTCTTAAAGAGTCCATTTCGTGCGAGTTGGATCCATTTGTCTTCCTTGTTACACAAGTAGTGATTTGATCAAGTATTGACGTTTCACAACATTGGTTGTTTGAGGCATTTAACAGCCAGGGTCTTCTCAGACGTGAATAATCATTAGCGATACACTGAGGTGCGCTCTTTTGCAACGGTGCAGGTTCTTTCATAACCGATAACTTCGTTCTCCATGACCAATTCTCGAAATTATTCAAAGCTACGACGTAAAATGTCCACGTTGGAACGAGAATACTTAAACATTTCTTCCTGAAAATTAATGGTGTTTGAAGCGTGAGTTAGCAGCGGCGTAGCTGGGGTAGAAGTGGACAGATGTCCACGGGTACCAGATAAGTGGGGGCGCCAAAATGGGCTTTGTAATAGGTTGTATGTGGAAATAATGGGTTTCAGAATTGAGGTGGGGTGGAGGCCGTGAAAATGAATCTTGTCCCCGGGCTCCAAACACTCTAGCTACGTCTCTGTGAGTTCGGTACCAAGCGTAAAAAGCTTTTCGTTGTTTGGCGCGCATGTTGCGGGGGTCGTAGTAGTGAGCATCATATAACTGGGGTAGAACAGTGTTTCGATTGGTGTCGGCATTGAAAAAGTGCGGAAAATAACCTTTAACCATTTGTGTCATTCCAAATGTTTTAGGCAGTCGACTCTGATGCATGGACACTTAACTCGTTGAATCTTTAAACTGCACTAATCCCACTTACATGGAAATAAGCTCGGCTCTGTCCAAAGTCACTTTGGACACTAGGTTCTTTATTTGGTATAGTATTTCAGAAGAAACTCTATTATAAGTATCCCTAGAAATTGTGAGCCATAACCGTGACATAGCGATGACAATCTCTGTAACGTACGATGTTCTCTTGACTAAAGGTAGGCTCTTGGATGCACATCTCGTACATAGGTGGTCGACACGAGCTTGATGTGAAATAAAAAACAATAATCTAAAGGAAAAAATCATGCAGAGTCATAAAAAATACCTTAGATTACCCCCGTGACCCATTTTGACATAGGGCCCTCTCTATCATTACTACTCTTTTTATATAGTATGATAGGGAGGGTCATATGTTAACATCAACTATATACTATATACTATTTGGAAAAAGTTGTGCCATTATGAGCAAAGTCAAAACGTTCTTGCATTGTACATTTCTCTAGTATTGCAAAGTCAGCAACAAAAATACACTTGGTAAGCTACATAGGTTACAGATTACACATTCTTAGAATTTCTATTTAGTGAGTAAATTGGTAATGCAGCAAACTTTCTGTCGAATGACGTTAAACAAAATGGGCGATACTGTGTATTGGAGATGAGACCTTCTTTCTGGCTAGAATGAAATGAACACCCACGAGAAACCATATTTGGTCGTGTAGCTACGTCCATATTACACATAAAAGAAGTACAGACTGCGAACCATTAGTTCATTCATTCTGAAGTCAGAAAGACTCTCCTCTCTAATCACAGGTAAGAACCGTCTTTGTTCGTAAACTTATTTAAAGAAATAGACACTTTTTAATGTTTGAGATTTTAACGGTAATGTTCCTATGTTTGTAACATTGTTTACTGACTTCTTTTATTTTATATTATAATGTAATGGAATATTTAATTGTTTTAAAGAATTCATATTTATTTATATCTGTGGCAATTTTTATTGTAAAAGTTGAATTCACTACCAGCTTCATGTTTAGATTCAATGTTGAAATGACTTATTTTTAAGTAAAAAAAATAATATATAGTAACATATTCCAAATTAGTATTCTATTTTAAAATGAGTAAAATACATTTCTTCAAATTGATCGTTGCCTTTATCGCAGCTATTACATGTATTCTATTTTAAAATGAGTAAAATACATTTCTTCAAATTGATCGTTGCCTTTATCGCAGCTATTACATTTTATACTCTTTGGCTATCATGAAATTAATAGAGATTTAACTATTTGCATTTTATTCTAATATGCAGAAATTATTAAAATAAATGAAATGTGCAACCTCGAAAGGAATGTGTAATTTTAAATGTATTTCATGTATTTTAAATATAAAGCCTTATAAATATATCTCTAGAATGTGGTAATATATGTATATTAATTATTTAAATACCTGATATAATGATATACGTGAATATATTTTCCGTCTTTGAAATATTTGCCTCGACATTTTAGTGGTCCACACACTTCTGTAGGAAGAATTTTTAGGATGTAAATGTTTTAAATAGATTTCCTTTATCAGGCAAACTGTGTGTGATTTAGATATGAATAATTTATGGTTATTTCAGTCCTTTCCCTTTATTAATTGGCTGAAAAAATAAATGTATACAAAAGGGGTGTTTTTGTGCTTCTAATTCTCTAAAGATAGTACATTTCAAAACTCTTTAAAGCCAATTCTATATGTATGCCACATAAGTATAGAATAATCTTAATGATGTTCTGTACCAAGAATGATAATTTTCCAGTTAAATCTGGAATGTCGGAAATTTGGGATATATCCTTAAAAAAAATATGTGAATTGGTTGCCTCACCGAATATATAGGTGTCGAATTTCACTCTTTTTTCAATGTCGATATTTTTTTTAAAATACGAAAACATTATAAATATCTCCAAAATATTCACAGATACAAATTTTTTGATTTTTTAAATGACACAAATGTTTAAAGTACACATTATTTTCAATAAATTGATATCACAAGTCAGCTTTCAAAACACAGTCAGCACTTAATTAGGTTCTCAGAGAAATGCTCGCCGATATAGGTGTTACTGTAGATTGATGCATTTAACGTCTAAATACCCATTGCATTTGTTATGATTACGCTTAAGAGGAACTAAAAGGTAGAATTAAAACACAAATTTCACTTAACAAAACTTACTTGTATTTAGATATTAATGTACTCAATACATTAGGCTTGGCGTAAGTGACATTTTCTTGAATCGAAATGTCCTTAAATATCTTTAATTAAGAATTAACTAAGAATATTGCTTGGAAATAAAATGTAACCACTTATATGACTTCTTATTAAAAGCTGATCATATCAAAATGCTGATTAAAATCTCTCTCTCTCTCTCTCTCTCTCTCTCTCTCTCTCTCTCTCTCTCTCTTTGGTAAATGCAATAATCATAATATAATAATGCAGACCAGAACACAAGACTTGCTTGATTTAAGCCTCTTGCATAGATACAACACTTCCGAGCCACTTGACTTTGCTATTCCTGCTCTTGATACAGGATTGTATGCATTCAGGGAAATAATATTTACCTTTTGGCTTTCATAAAATGTTAATCATCCAAATTAAAAATAAAAATGAAATTGGCAATTTTGGTCATCACAGGCAACCAACTGTCCATTCTCTTCTTGGGAGACGCACCATACATACTATGAAGGCTGGTGTGCTGGATTGTTTGGTCCTGGTGTTGTCTCTTTGCTATTCTGTAGTGGCAAACGTGTAGGACGTGCCGGCTGCTCTGTTGCACTGCTTGGTCCAGGTGTTGAATTTCGAAGCAGTTATTCGGCCTGTTCTGTGTTTCTATCAGAATCTACGCAAACACTGTCCTCGTATTGCCATTTCTAATGCTTCTATATGGGATCTGGTAACTTCAATCTTTAATGAATTGGGCTGTTTCCTAATTGCACCTAAACTAAGCTGACGGATCTCTCCATTACACAGCAGTTCGGGATACATGTGTTGTGAAGTTATCAATAAAGGTCAGAAACTCTCTGCTGGGGATGATAGAACCCTGCCAACAAAGAAACGAAAGACAGTTATCCCTTTGCCTCCACATCACAAAACAGGCCTGTCAACATGATTAGCGTTTACGCTCCCACACTAAGCGTCATCGCATCGACGAATTAAACTCGCTCATCGACAGAATTCCAAAGGAAGATAATTTGATATTGCTGGGAGACTTCAAGTCTTTAACGCACGCACGCACACACAAGCAAACACACAGGATAAAGTTTTTATTGATGTCTAGGGATGATATATTTGAAGAATGATATGCATCCGTATTCTTTAAAGTCGAATCTGTAATGGGTAATACGTTTGTCCTGTTTGATACTTGTGCTGCCTATGAAAAGTTTATGTCGTTATCTCCAGCTTCCAGGAGGGAATATTATTGTCAATAGCAAACGTTTGGAAGTGGCATATGATTCGACTATACAAAGCCAGGACTATTTAATCTTTTCAACTGGCCATTATAAAATATAACATAATTCTGTTTAAACATGCCATGATCTTCAGGCACAAGACAATATTATATATACAAGATCAGACCCTAGAGGCTATATAAATCGTTTGGTTGCCGATAAATTAATTTTTCTGTCCTGATCCAATGATCATGTGAGACAAATTTCCCAGTTTAATTTTGATTGAACATTTCCGTTATTGCATCAGATGTATTTCGTCCTAAACATGCCTTGACAACGTTTCAGAAAACCATATTATAACTTAATTTCTTTTGACTGGAACATTTCAGATGGGTAAATCAAAAACGAAATGGTGTTTTTAATGCACAAGAATGAACTCATGGAATATATGTTTAACAATAGCATGCTTCTGAATCGTAAGAATGATGTGCTGTTAAATTTATTAGTACATCCATAACTGCAATTCCTTGATTTCTTTTTGTACAAGGGATCTTTTATATCGATCAATTACCGTATAAACTAACTCAGAAGATCTTGGTTTCTGCAGTTTGTTCGGAGTACTCAGTAGAACAAACATAATAGACACCGATCTGCAGGCTCATCAGCTTGACTCGACACGCTATAATCTTTTCTTTCCATAATGATTAACCCAGGCTCCATTCGAACACAAACAAGAAGAATCTGTGAAAATAATTTTATGTTCTGCACAAAATACGCGTAACCCACAAAAATTCCAAGATCAATTCAAAACGCTCTTGCATTGTCAGGAAGGAATGTTTTTTCGCAGAATTATAAACTAAATGCATTTATTGTCTACTTGTTGCTGAAATAAACATGATAAGATTTAAATCAAAAGAAGAATTGCTGAGTGCTTATTTACTTTAGATTAACACATTATTTTGGAATTATTATGATCCCATTTAGAGACATTCCTAAATACAGCATAGTGGCTAACTAGAATATTCAAGACTATTGGTATTAATTCGGTACGTATTATACATTTGGACATGTGGTTAAACTTTTAGGATTATTTGAAATTCAATCCAAAATTCTGTAAGTATCTCTTAAATGTGTACATGGTATCTTAGATAATATATGCTGAATTTTACTTAAATTGTTTCTTTAATTCTGTATGGTGCATAGTTTAAGTCCTAGTGTCGTAACACTAACTAGGAAAGTATGAGACTTGTGATTTAAGGCTGAAATTTTAAAATGATGAACTCGATCGAAATTTGCCAATATAAGTAGTGGAAACGTGTCTTCGATGCTTTAAGGGACACCTTAAATAAATGTAGAGCTTATGTAAGTACAGCAGAATATTATGTATAGTTGAAAATGAAATCGTGCATATCTCGAAAACCTTAACTTTAACAGACAAATACACATTTTACACACCGAGTTTGTCGTGTTATATAATCCTTAACCAAGGGTTTGTCATGTTATATAATCCCTAAACAAGACGTTGTCATGTTATATAATCCCTAAACAAGATGTTGTCATGTTATATACTCCCTAAATAAGAGTTTGTCTTTACAATAATCACTAATAAGGGTTTTTCTTGTTATATATCCCCTAAACAAGAGTTTGTCGTGTTATATAATCCCTTACAAAGAGTTTGTCGTGTTATATAATCCTTAACAAAGAGTATGTCGTGTTATATAATCCCTAACAAGAGTTTGTCGTGTTATATAATCCCTAAACAACAGTCTGTCATTTAATATAATCTCCAAAAACAAGAGTTTGTCATGCTATATAAACCTAAACATAAGCTTGTCATGTTATATAATCCATACACGAGAGTTTGTCATGTTATATAAACAAAAAGAAAAGCTTGTCAAGTTATATAATCTGTAAGCAAGAGTTTGTCATGTTATAAAAACCTAAACAAAAGCTTGTCATGTTATATAATCTTTAAGACTACAGTGTTTATATATACCTAATACTGTTTTTCTACAAAGCCAGATTCATTCGTGTCATTCATTTGTTATCATATTCTATCACGCAGATAACGTATTCGTGTCATGCACTTTTTATCATATTCTAGATATCGTATTCGTGGCTAATGGAGATGAAATATAATGATTTGGTGCAGATAGCACAATTAAATCCAAATGAGGGAGCTGGCAAATTAGTTCATTGTTGAGGAGGTATTCTCATTAATTTCATGTCTTTAAAAATGAAATTAAGAAATGAAAGATCACGGAAATATCTAGATGGTCACATGTGTGTGTGTGTGTGTGTGTGTGTGTGTGTGTGTGTGTGTGTGTGTGTGTTTCACTAGACAATTTGCTTGACAAGCACTATAGTTTGAAGTAGAGATAGCAATATGGATTTAAAAAATAATTACTTTTACAACCAATAAAACTCTCGCGTGTTTGTGCTGTTAGACGCAAACCTAATTTGATTATACAACTTTGGAATTATTCTGTCATTAATGCACTCGCACAAATTCCATAATCAATATAGGATTAGCAAATACGACTAGCCATTTACTTTAAAAGTGGTTTATCGTAAAGTAATGTGTATTTTTTCACCATTCTGGGATTATTTATGTATGTCTTTTCTCACGAACAAAATAGTTCATAGTACTAAAATTAGGGATAAAAAATGTTACCATGATCTGAAAGATGGAAAATTACTTTGCTTTGTAAAAGGAATAGAGTGAACTATCTAATAATGTTATTTAGATCACATTATTAGCTGAATTTAAGACTTGCCTTCACGTGATCGATACTACTTCACATGAGACAAATGGCATTGTCTTTACACGATAGATAATACTTCAAGTGAGACAAATCTTAGTGGGGCCCCGAGTGGCCGAGTAGTCTACAGCGCTCTCCGTTACGGATCACTGCAATCTCAACTCTGTTTGCATGGGTTCGAATCTCAGATTCCGCCAATGTAGGTAAGTGAGAAAGCTTGCCAGTAGCTTCTCGTGGGTCGGTGGTTATTTCCGTGTGTTTTCCCGGGTTCTTCCTCCACCATTATTACTGGCCGCCATGTATAGCCTATAATGTGTTGAAAAATCGTTTTAAACCCTACAACATCAAATCTTATTGTCTTTACATGATATACACTACCTAAAATGAGACAAATGGTAATGCCTTTACACGATAGATAATCCGTCAAGGGAGACAACTCTTACTGTCTTTACACGATATATACTACTTCAAATGAGACAAAAGGTAATGATTTTACACGATATATAATACTACAAGTTTGACAAATAATATTGTTTTTGCATCATATATACTATTCAACTGAGGCAAATGGTAATGTCTTGACATGATAGATGAAACGTTAAGTGAGATAAATTATATTATCATTACATGATACATACTGCTTCAAATGAGATAAAGGATGCTGTTCTTACATGATAGATAATACTTCAAATGAGATAAAGGATGCTGTTCTTACATGATAAATACTACTTCCAATGAGATAAAGGATGCTGTTCTTACATGATAGATAATACTTCAAATGAGATAAAGGATGCTGTTCTTATATGATATATACTACTTCAAATGAGATAAAGGATGATGTTCTTACATGATAGATAATACTTCAAATGAGATAAAGGATGCTGTTCTTACATGATAGATAATACTTCAAATGAGATAAAGGATGATGTTCTTACATGATAGATAATACTTAAAATGAGATAAAGGATGCTGTTCTTACATGATAGATAATACTTCAAATGAGATAAAGGATGCTGTTCTTACATGATATATACTACTTCAAATGAGATAAAGGATGCTGTTCTTACATGATATATACTACTTCAAATGAGATAAAGGATGCTGTTCTTACATGATATATACTACTTCAAATGAGATAAAGGATGCTGTTCTTACATGATAGATAATACTTCAAATGAGATAAAGGATGCTGTTCTTACATGATAAATAATACTTCAAATGAGATAAAGGATGCTGTTCTTACATGATAGATAATACTTCAAATGAGATAAAGGATGCTGTTCTTAGATGATATATACTACTTCAAATGAGATAAAGGATGCTGTTCTTACATGATATATACTACTTCAAATGAGATAAAGGATGCTGTTCTTACATGATATATACTACTTCAAATGAGATAAAGGATGCTGTTCTTACATTATATATACTACTTCAAATGAGATAAAGGATGCTGTTCTTACATGATATATACTACTTCAAATGAGATAAAGGATGCTGTTCTTACATGATAGATAATACTTCAAATGAGATAAAGGATACTGTTCTTACATGATATATACTACTTCAAATGAGATAAAGGATGCTGTTCTTACATGATAGATAATACTTCAAATGAGATAAAGGATGCTGTTCTTACATGATATATACTACTTCAAATGAGATAAAGGATGCTGTTCTTACATTATATATACTACTTCAAATGAGATAAAGGATGCTGTTCTTACATGATATATACTACTTCAAATGAGATAAAGGATGCTGTTCTTACATGATAGATAATACTTCAAATGAGATAAAGGATACTGTTTTTACATGATAGATAATACTTCAAATGAGATAAAGGATGCTGTTCTTACATGATAGATAATACTTCAAATGAGATAAAGGATGATGTTCTTACATGATATATACTACTTCAAATGAGATAAAGGATGCTGTTTTTACATGATAGATAATACTTCAAATGAGATAAAGGCTGCTGTTCTTACATGATATATACTACTTCAAATGAGATAAAGGATACTGTTTTAACATGATAGATAATACTTCAAATGAGATAAAGGATGCTGTTCTTACATGATAGATAATACTTCAAATGAGATAAAGGATGCTGTTCTTATATGATAGATAATACTTCAAATGAGATAAAGGATACTGTTTTTACATGATAGATAATACTTCAAATGAGATAAAGGATGCTGTTCTTACATGACAGATAATACTTCAAATGAGATAAAGGATGCTGTTCTTACATGATATAAACTACTTCAAATGAGATAAAGGATGCTGTTCTTGCATGATAGATAATACTTCAAATGAGATAAAGGATACTGTTTTTACATGATAGATACTACTTCAAATGAGATAAAGGATGCTGTTCTTACATGATAGATAATACTTCAAATGAGATAAAGGATACTGTTTTTACATGATAGATAATACTTCAAATGAGATAAAGGATGCTGTTCTTACATGATAGATAATACTTCAAATGAGATAAAGGATGCTGTTCTTACATGATAGATAATACTTCAAATGAGATAAAGGATGCTGTTCTTACATGATAGATAATACTTCAAATGAGATAAAGGATGCTGTTCTTACATGATATATACTACTTCAAATGAGATAAAGGATGCTGTTTTTACATGATAGATAATACTTCAAATGAGATAAAGGATGCTGTTCTTACATGATAGATAATACTTCAAATGAGATAAAGGATACTGTTTTTACATGATAGATAATACTTCAAATGAGATAAAGGATGCTGTTCTTACATGATAGATAATACTTCAAATGAGGTAAAGGATACTGTTTTTAGATGATAGATAATACTTCAAATGAGATAAAGGATGCTGTTCTTACATGATAGATAATACTTCAAATGAGATAAAGGATGCTGTTCTTACATGATAGATAATACTTCAAATGAGATAAAGGATGCTGTTCTTACATGATAGATAATACTTCAAATGAGATAAAGGATGCTGTTCTTACATGTTATATACTACTTCAAATGAGATAAAGGATGCTGTTTTTACATGATAGATAATACTTCAAATGAGATAAAGGATGCTGTTCTTGCATGATAGATAATACTTCAAATGAGATAAAGGATGCTGTTCTTACATGATATATACTACTTCAAATGAGATAAAGGATGCTGTTTTTACATGATAGATAATACTTCAAATGAGATAAAGGATGCTGTTCTTACATGATAGATAATACTTCAAATGAGATAAAGGATGCTGTTCTTACATGATAGATAATACTTCAAATGAGATAAAGGATGCTGTTCTTACATGATATATACTACTTCAAATGAGATAAAGGATGCTGTTTTTACATGATATATACTACTTCAAATGAGATAAAGGATGCTGTTCTTACATGATATATACTACTTCAAATGAGATAAAGGATACTGTTCTTACATGATAGATAATACTTCAAATGAGATAAAGGATGCTGTTCTTACATGATAGATAATACTTCAAATGAGACAAATGGTACTGTTCTTACATGATAGATAATACTTCAAATGAGATAAAGGATACTGTTTTTACATGATAGATAATACTTCAAATGAGATAAAGGATACTGTTTTTACATGATAGATAATACTTCAGCAGCAGGAAGGGCGAATCGGACAACTTAGTAGAAGCGTTCATTTGGCAAACCAAGGCTTCCTCCAAATTTTAAAAAAACGCGTCCATTTGGCAAACCAAGGCTTTCTCCAAAATCGTAAAAAAAAAAGTTTCCTTTGGGGACGCAAAGTCGTTGTCGCACTCCCTCTGCTGCTATGGGGTTAAAAATCTTTTCTACAATTTCACAAACAGACTAATTTGTAGGACCTCACCTCGTAAATCAATCAAATTATTGGATTGGTCCGTGAGTTTGAAATTAATTCTCGTTAACGAATCATTATGACATCGCATATAGACTGGATTATTCGGATCCTCAATGATTAAAAGCCCTGGAGGACCTGTTGGTGCAAATGAATATAAAATATATCCCTGCTGGGCTTGATTTGATCTTTCGAGATTTATTTGGTAACTTCCTTCGATAACATCACATACTAAATTCAATGCAATCACCGAGGATATATTGACGTTTTGAGGCGCGATATGTCGCCCGTATCCGTCTGGGTCATTATTATATTTGAGGATAGTTGAACCCTTGTGTTGTTGTCTCCATGAGGTGAATATCGCAGTAAATTTTTCATTGATAAAATCATAAACGGAATTTTTTAATACGTTTGCGTTATACCCAGGAAACTTGAAATTCGGTAGATCAGCTTCTGTTATATTGTATACAGTTAGGATATTTCGTTTAGAGTAATTAATGTTGTTATCGCTATGATCAATTATTACTTGAATTACTCGCTGGTTGATATATTCCATGTCGGATACAAGTTGATTTAATATTTCAATTCGTTTAATGATTTCACTCCGATTAGATTCATTGAAAGCCTGTTGTAGTTGTTGTAGTTGTTGACTGTGTTCTTGATTGATCTCTCTAAAATATTCAATAATTCTGTTATGATATATATTTATATATGTAATTTATTCTGGAGTTTGTCCAACCTTAAATCTCCAAAAGGCGGAATCCTGATCAACAAAATTAAAATAACCACCCGGCAGTGATGACTTTTTATATCGAGGAGGTGTTCTTTATATGATGTGGTTATTTCATGGTATGATTGTTTATCCGTAATGTAATCAGATTTTTGTGGTTCAGGAGGAGGTGGATTTTCAGGCCATCATAACACGGTTCTTATAGAACTCTGATAGATATCTACGACATAACTGGGTGCGTTTATTTCAATAGCAGATGATAACGTCGACTCGTGAACAGTTATAGCGATTTTCGATTCTTCTTTTCCAGTAATGGATTTTATTCTGCGTTGTAATTCATTATTGATCTGTTCGATTTGATAGGACCCAGATGGTAACGAAACAACGTTCCAGTCTGGAGTACCATCGGGTTTATCGGGTTTATTCTTACTCGCAAACACCAGGGAATTATTCGGTTGTTGACCACCGAATTATTTTGATCTAATATTAGGCCAACTGTGATACACTCGTAGTTTTGCTAGTGCTATCTCTTTCACCGGAATCGTGCTGGTTTTCACCGGGGTTGTGTTTTCCGCTATTCGTTGAAGTAGTTCTTGCGATGTTGCCATTGTTATTATATTCGTGTTGTTTTTCTAATTTTGACATCGCGGAATCATAAACACGTACCATCGCTGAGAACTAAATTCTCTGACCTGATCATAGCGATATTGCTGTGATGACATTTTATTTATTACAACAGAATTCAGTTTAGTTGTTTACTAAAATCCGCTACGAATTCCACATACCATGTTACTGAAACCCTAGCCAAATTATCAGTGGATGCTATTGTGAATCGTTCAGTTGCTCCTTTGTCGATGATCGTTGATATCATATTGTTGACCCCAGATGAACCCGTTGATGAAATATTAAATTGAGTCGTTGATATTAGTGTTAATTGATAAATACCCTTGACTGCCGCGGTGGTGTCTAATTTGTTGTTTGTAGGTGTCCACGCAAATGATCCGTGTTGGATCGCGTACACGTTATTTATGATATTTTTATTTTTTCAAGTTTTTCTATCATCCTCGGTAGATCATTCCTGATGATATCGTTGGTCGTTTTAATATCTTCGCGAACAATTTCTATTCGCCGATTAATCGCTGTTATTTCATCGAGTTTTGTGATAATATCAGCGAGATCTATTTTAACATCGTCGGGTTTCGATTTTTTTTTACTAAAAAATGTATCAATGGAGTCATCGGTCCTGTTAAAGTTTTTACGAAACGTAGTAAATTGAGATACATGAGTGTCATACTCGGATCTCAACTTTGACAAATTGTCCATGAAGATTTTTATCTCCGTGAGTTTAAGTGTTGTCACTGGTGGATTTCCAAGGAAATCTAATAGAGGTTTGTCAATATTGTCAATTATATTTCTTTGTAATTCAGAAAACTGATGGTCGTCGTATTCATCGCGTAGTTTTTTTAATGGTTCTAAATTGCTAATTCTATCCACAATAGTTGAAATAAGTACACCCGGTTTGAGTTTACCTTGATCGGAAAACAACTCGATAGTATCTTCTACTGCGTTGCATTGTTTAACTAAAATATCATCCAGGGAAATATTACTAGTTTTCAAGTTACCCTGACGATCTTGAAATACAACTATTTCATTGGGATCAACACTTGCGAGATTTAACATCTCGGATATTTCATCTTCGATTATTTTTTTTACATCACCGTTTGCAGATATTTCCGCGGTAGGTTTTTTCAGGCTTGATAAAGATCTCCCCCAAATATCAATCATGTTATCTTATATAATTTCTCTCTAAAAAGCGATTACTCGTATATTCGTGTACGGTTTTATGGGGTGGTTTTCCCGATAATGAAATAGCTTTGAGGATATTAAGTACTTCTATGTCGCATATTGGTGGGTCATTCATTTTCTGTGTTGGTAGCGGAGAATACCAGATAGGAGTTTTTAAGTGGTTTATATAACGCGTAAATTCTTTAGGAGGCGCTAACCAATATGAATCGAAATAAACAATTGCACGCGGATCAATCGCGTATGCAACCCAGTGAGTTCCAGGTCCGGTGCTGTTATCGAGATTAATAATACCGGTTTCAACGCTGTTTGGTTGTTGTGGTAATTGATCTATCATAAAAACACCTCAAAAGTTTTTTTTAGCATCGTGTAAATCAAAATTTGACATGGGAACTATTGTTGTTAGTAAACTGTTCCTAGTCTCAGGCCGTTTCCGCTGTACCATGAATACGGAGTTCCTGGTAGTCTTAGACCCTTTCCTTTTTTTGTATCCCCGCTCCTTTTTTGGTTCATATGATTGAGCAATACTGTGTACTGCTTTTTGCACCAAGAGCTCCAGCAGCTTCTAACGCGGCGGCTTTACCAGCTGCAATTAATGCTGAAATCGCAGCGAGAAGTGGGAATACACCACCTGCTTTTATCATGTTCTTAATTGCGGCCGCAGAGAGAGTGATCTTAACACCTTTTTATCTTTGATGGCATCATGGAAGTGTTTTATCTGACGAGCTGTCAATGACAGGTTATTCTGACGGCCAGGCATCTGATTGTGCTTCAGCAATATTGTGGTTCCACATTTTTTAGCTGATTCCGATTGCAATTTTTTAATTTGATCAGGAGTTAACGTAACACTAACAACACTTTATGACATTTTATTAATAACAGATTGATCTAATTGCTACATTACATATTTTCCACTGGTGCATCAACTACTTTCATTCGTCCACCAATACCTTTGAGTAGCATTGATTTGTCACTGAGAATGATAGCAACTGCTGTTATTCGGGATAGTGACAGCACCTGCTGCATTAGTCGGACGAGTTACACGAGCTCTGAAGTATATGTCAACTACGGATTGTCTTCTTAAGTCAAGATGTTCCAGCGAGAAGTAATAGATTGGATATCGTTTTTTTAAAATCCAACTGTGATATTTGCAGACCAGTATCCACATTATTATCGCGTCCCATAAATGACAACAAACGATGATACGCGCGTACTATTTGGTTGGTTCCGTAATAAAGTTGTATATCATCGGATGGTTCTTGTTGAACGTTTATCTTCAACGAAACTTCATTACACCCAATTTGATCAAATATCATATGACTGCGTGTTTGTGAACCCAATCGATCCCTATCTTGTAACGCAACAAATATATGACGCGGGGCTGAAACACCTTGTTTTGATGCCAGGTGCCATGTAAGTGTACCATCAATATTAGAATCCTTGGTATCTGTGGTCACTGTTAGCCAACTTAGCAATGATTTGCCGCATGTACTCATAAATGATAGTAATTTTTCATCATCTGGATATGGTGTATTAGCACCAATATTTGTTACAAGTTCTCCTTCTATTTCGATAAACGCTTCAATGGGTAGAAAGTATTTGCTGGTATCATGGACTTGAAGTTCGATTCTTGATCGAAGATCCGGTTGTGCTGCATGATAGGAAAAATACTGATAATCGCGTACAGAATCATTCTTGGGCATTGGGGTGTCCATATCAAACACTGGGTCAGGAGCCGATTTGAACATATTATTATATATTTCTTGATCTAAATCGTGATCTCGCTCGCGATTTCAGGCCACTTCCCGCTATCATATTTGCAGTAATATTTCCCTGAGTGTCATATCCATCATTTATCCGTGATGCTATATTCTGCTCCACCGCATTGTTTATTATTTTACTAATACTTGCAGGCATAATTTTCGTAGATGGTAGTGGCTCTAGTGATTTTGTCACTGATGACGAAGTCATTGGTTTCCTTCGCCGCCGAACTAACGCTACTAGTTTTTCTTTAGCCGCGGAAAATGCCCTCCCGGCAACATCACCAACATCGCTAATACCCTAATCACGAATAACATCAATAGCTTTCATTGATAATTGTTTTGCGATTGGTGCTATTTTGGGAGCCATTCTTGCAAATAACCCTGCAATGGTATTGTCGAGACCATCTCCATAGTACGCTATATAAACTGGCAATCGTGAGTTTACTACATAGACGATAGTTGCTTTGCTGTGGTTGTAGTGTATGATCATCTTATTCAAATGCTATTTATGTAATCGAATGACGAAGTAATCAAATTAATCACTATGGTAACCGTAAAAATCCCTTGGATTTTCGGCTAGCTCATCAATAAACTCTCGGTATACATCAATATCCATGATACCACCCTCAAATAGTCGTCTGCAGATATCAGCTGCCTCATTAATTACTTCCGGTGAGTTATTTCTGGCTCGTTTCCCTCCTACGAGAACTTCTAATCGTGATATATCCCCGAGAATATTACTAGGACAACTAACTAAACCACTACCTGAAAAACCACTTTGATATCCACTAGCGAATTTTTCAGTTGTACCAGTTGCACCTTGTGTGGGGTCAACTTCTGCCAGTATTTTTATTTCGGGAGATTCATATGGTGGTGCTAAACCACTTTTTATAGCATCTATTTCTCTCATATAATTCTTAAAATCGCTATCCTCCTTGATTCTAGTTCCACCGTGATTTGCCAAATATATTTTTGTATTCCAAGTGTCAGCGGTTTTTATAAAATCTTCGTATCCATCATTTATATATTTTTCCCTCGTCTTTTTTGGAAATGAATTAAGAACAAATTTAGCTAGACCATTCGTGGAAATTTTTATAATTTCATCTAACGCCTCCACAGTAAATATCTCTTGAGGTGTGTATTCCCCCCTCTCTGTCGGAATTTCTTCTTCTTGAAGTTGTTGTTCCAGAATTCTTGCAGCTTCTTCTTGTTCTCGTTGTTCTTGCTCTCGTTGTTCAAGTCGTTCTTGTTGTTCTTGAAGTCGTGCAGCGGCTATTATATCACCAGGAAGTGTTTATAAAGATTTTTGTATTCGTTCAGTTTCCCCTGCTATTTTTTCAAGCACAGAAAGAAGAGGCGCTTCTTTTCTTTTTCCTTCATCAGAAATATCTTCCCATATTGCTCTTTCAATGGTTGATACAACGTCTTTAGTTGCTGTAGTAATGAGTTTGAATAGCTGTTCCGTGCCTGTCGTAAAGTCGGTTTGAAGGTTCTGTCTTGTTTGGAACGGAATCGCGAACTGGAATAAATTTCTTAATCGAAACTAATCGTTATCGTGCTAATTACGTTGTCAGTGATTCACCCACCATTATAAATATAATATACGATCTAAATGTAGTGACGAGGTCACCAGTGAAAAATCCGTAGATTGCTTCACCCACCCCAATTCACTACATTCCCTTCGCATAGTGACAAACCATTGACAAAGTCACCATTGATTAAACTACCGTGTAAAAAAATCGATAATACAAATTCGTTTTATGTGAGTAAGCGCATATCTGTCTATTGTATACTTACAAACAGGTATGGGTATTATACACGTCAATACATGGAGGCGATCAAAGGAGAGAATTCTCAGTTTGTCGGATAATCGTTTTCATTGCTTTGATCTTCGAATTAATTGTGCGTTTGATTTCATATTGCTGCCCCAAATCTTTTTTTTTTCGACAACAGTGAACAACGGGACGAATTTGTTTATGTCATTTTCATATGCGAATGAGTCATAAATCGCATGTTGAATTCGCCTGATAAAAGAGTACGATTTTGGCAGCACGTATTTATTAGTTCGAGCATTATCTTCAATATCTTGAAAATCAGAAAAAAATCTGATCACAATTTAATTTATCTGACAATTGAATTCCTTGATTTTTCAAATTTAAAATTTCGGTTATAATCTCATTGGTATTTTCAGAATTCATTTATATAATATATTATATTTCTAATATATTTTATTTCAAAAACAATACGAATTGGGGGTCAATTTTGTCCCGTTTTTTTTTGTATGAACTCCGTTCGCATTAAGGTATGTTCACATCTTATTACGCCTAGAGATATTATGCAAGTTATATATGATGATGAACTCCGTTCGCATTAAGGTGTATTCGCATCTTATTACGCCTTGAGATATTATGTAAGTTATATATGATGATGAACTCCGTTCGCATTAAGGTGTATTCACATCTTATTGCGCCTAGAGATATACATGAAAAACACCATTTGGAACCCCTCAGGTGTTATTCACATCGGATGGACTCAGAGGTTACATATATAAGACAACACATCCCCATTTGGAACCCCTCAGGTGTTAGTCACATCTGACCGGGCCCAGAGATACCACGAAATATAGTCTCCAAGAGGAGATCTAACTCGTCAAATAACTGGTTAAAACTCCAAGAAGATATATTTCGTGAATGGACGTCACATTTACATATATACATATTTGATATATAGGACAGCACAGCCTTTTTCAACTCCCAATTCGAGTGTTATGGCGAGTTTGTAAGGCACACATATATACATATATACATATTTGATCACAGCCTTTTTCAACTCCCAATTCGAGTGTTATGGCGAGTTTGTAAGGAACATATATATACAATGACATGGTTATGGTATTTACAATGAATGATACATGAAATATAACAATGGATTATAGGACGACAATGGTATGATGGTATGACGGGGACGATTCTACATTGAAAGTGAAACCAATCATAAACCCCACAAAATCAACCCGATTTGAATGCAAAAGACATTCACACCGCGTGTGACGGTGGTATGTGATATATGGTTGTTTCAGTCTGAGTTTCGAATGGCTTAAAGCCCCCAATCATATAGAAAAACCTCGAAATCGGTACCGTCGACAATAATGCCTGCCACGAGATTCGAACGATGGGTCCCAGGACGAGATCACAATGCGTATGGAATACGCTAATGTCTGTATCTACAGGTATGTGCTTTTGAATACGATATATGTGTATCATGTGAAGGGTTTTATCACAGTTATTCTGTATGACGTGGCATATTTTCCAATTTTTGTATCCACTTTGTTATTTTCGACAAATCCGTTATTGTTGTTTTTTCTTTCCATGTTAGGGAGGAATTTGGGTAGTGCCGTTTTGTTACAGTTTATCAGTTTAGGGGGGTCAAAGATGCCATCTGGCTGCGGTCAAATTGATATAATGATGACAATAAGAGATTGCCTTATGCGGAAAACTTCTACCTGGTGAAACATTAAACCAACAAAAAAAGCCATTATCCCACTGAGATACGTGACTACAACAAAAGAATTATCGTTGTTTCAAACTACACACACAAGTCCACACGAGTTATTCCCCTTGGTGCTACAAAACAGAATTCAGACGTATGTAAATTGAATTCTTTGTTCAGTTCTTTTGGAAATAGCCGATCGATATACCTGTTCTGCAACATATCGTACTGGGGCTTTACAAATATCGAAATACCTACTGGCTTCATTTATTTATTGAAATACTCTTTCTTCGTTATTTTCTGTATTGAATGATTTTATGGGTTTCGCATTTTTCGAGTGTTTCCCAGTCCCTCCTCGTTTGAAATTCTCACTTTGTGAGATAGCCTGCAGATTATCTAAAGAATTGTTCTTAGGATTGGAATCAATATGATCAATAACAAGACCATCTTTGATCAATCCATTGTGACATTCGAACACAAATCGATGACAATTATATTTCTTCTTCCAACAGTAAACATCAAATACCCCATATTATTGTTCGTCCCTAATGGTTTCTTCAGCCTGCTGTGTCTGACAATACCGTCACGAGATGCTTCATAATTGGTAATCACGGGATGTGCTCGATATTCTTGGTTCATTTATCTACTATATACTATTTCTCTAATTTACTATTTGGTTTAATTATACTTGAAAATCTTTCAATATAGTCTTGATGTGTTCTTATGATTTTGTCAAGGACAGAGTCAGGGTCATTGATGGAGTTTTAACGGAATCTTTGATGGAGTTTTTAACGGAATCTTTGATTCGTTTATCATAATAGCGCTTTAACTATCTGTATCGCTTACCACCTCAATTGAGACACAACTGCGATTTTCCTCTCACATCTACCCTACATCGGATACAAGGTAGCGGACCTAAGCTGCCACGACGTAAACTTTGTAAATGATATCCACAGAATTCATTTATGCATGATTTGTTACAAGAGGTTACTGATCCTATCATAAGCCATTTGCAATGATTCATTATATAATAAATTCTTTATTTAAATACTTGTTTTAATTATAATATGGAGGAGTTCGAGAGATTATCGAAAATTACGCCTTGGAAATTTTTTAAATTCAATCTCGATAGAGTCTCCACTGATGTACCAAAGAGTCTAATAAGTGATAGAAGCATGTTGGGTAAAATCCGTGATGGTTTTAATGAATTCAAGCGCGATATAGCATCTTACTGTTAATCGACATTTCGAATTGATGGTAGTGTTGATGCTACCATGAACGACGAAAGAGCAGCAATGATAATCTCACATCTTGACAAGAAAAAGTATTTTATTAGAGTGAAATTCATTATCCGCTCAGAAACGGGGAATTGGATCATACGCGGCAAATTAAAACCCATCCTGAAAAATAAGAGAACTGTCACTGTGAGTCAGGATTCCAAACCAGGAATTCTAACTGGGATTGACAAACCGTAATACGAGAGATCCTATCCTGTAAACGAGGTTGTTTATATGATCTATCCGATAAATGATAAACCGAGTATTGAAAAACTAAAACCAATGAAATTGTCAGGGAGAATAAATTGTGTAGCAGAACGAATAATAGAACACTTCACAAATGCGTTACATGGAAACAAATAGACGTATCTAAGAGACAAAAAATATACGAATGGGGATTAACAGTAAAGGAGAGTGGAGCAACAATACAAGATATAGTCAAATTAAAAACATTATTAAGATTCCCAATAACCGTAATGACGATAATAGGAGAGGTATTACACGAATCAAAATATAAATCGAAACGAGCTCCAATCAAAATTATTGATAATAACGAACATGCATGGACACCTGCGGTAACATTATTTCCACGGAAAAGAACAATAAAATATTACACGGGAAATTTATTTGATTTTATTTACGAGTTAAGTAAAAACGATCCTGTGTCAGTGTGGTTACTTCACAGCTTAGAAGACGAAGAGGGTAAATTCGATCAATTTGTAAGACCCAATGGCGAATTATACCGTACTGAAGCCCTCCACAACGAGATAAAAAACTAGCTAGTGGTTTTTCAACGGATTATGACGAACAATTATTAACAAACTGTTTACAATACCGTCAGTTGCAGCTCATTTCACGAAAAAGAGAAATCTCTGGAACCCAACACGCGCAGAATTCTCTTAGATGTCGAATCAAGCTGCGTGGAATATAACCATGGTGGATTATGGAATACAAAATACGACCCTAAAATTATTATTTCGGTTGATATGATTGCGTGTTATCCAGGGAGTTTTATCGGGTACGAAGAGTGTTCTGAGTACTTCAAAAGATTTGGACATCCCACACACGAGATGACCCGTGTTGCGATTTATGGACCACTGTCCGATTTTGCTTTAACCGGATTCGCTCGTGTGGTAGCATTTGAATTGGCTAAATGACTTCATCCGTGTTGTTATGTTTGGTTTGATAAACATATCTCTGAAAAACATTGGATGCCAATAGTGTTATTACGGTATATGATTGATTCTAAAATGCTGATTGTCAGTGAAGCAATTATATCATATCAAAAACAAACTGAAGTCTGGTTACCACAACCGGATAGTCTAGATAGTATAATCAGCGAAAGCAAAGAACAATTCCCCGATCTCGACGAAGAATATATCGTGAAATGGTCCAAAGAAATCTTTGAAGTTAGACAAAAACACGCAAAAGATTTCGGTAGAAGAATAATTGGTAAGTTCACACAGGGTGGAAAATACGACCACAAACGATATTCTTCGCAGTTGATTATATATGATGATGAATACGATTGTATAATCGCAGATGTAACATCTAGGGGTATATACGTCGATCGTAAAGACGCTTTCTTGTCCGATGGAGCCAAATTTGGTACAATTGTTACTTACACAGATGGAGAAAATCCTCAATATACGTCCTTAAGGTCGTCTATGCTGGCTTATGCTTCTATTAATTTACTTTCGATGATAAATAGATTTCCTGAATCAGCAGTTAGAGTCGCCATTGATTCATTTTATATAGACGTAAAATATAGCGATGCAGCAGCTGAATTCACTAATTCAGACGAGAGTTGGGGATCATGGAGAATTAAGAAATAAATTCTGCGTGATTACTCCAAATCAGGAGATGTTACAATTGAAAACAATTACTTGAAAAATAATCAGATATCAGAACTATCTAATGCACCGTCGTGTTCCGATCCAATATGCAGATATAAAACCCGTTACTTAAACGGCTGTTGTCGGTCAGGAAAGACGACTCGTGCGATTTGATTATTTGGAGGGAAATCAAACATAATTGTTCTAACACCAACACAGAGACTTGCAAGAGAGATGAAACAACGAGGAATTAATGCTTGCACTTATCACAGTTTCTTTCGATGGAAAGTTGACGAATGGACTCCTGATCGAATGGGCGATAAATATATTCCTGAAACCATCATTTGGGATGAGATATGCACAGTGTCGTTAGATGTATTACAACAATTTCTCGATTGGTTATAGCTAGCGAATACAAAAGTGATAATGTATGGCGATCATGGTCAACCACCACCATTTGTCGGTTTGTCTCCACATAATTGGTTGAAGAATTTCGTACACTATTATGAAGAAATTAATACCGATCATAGAGCACTTGATAAGCAATTACGCGAGTTCAAGAAACTAATCAGATTACAATCGGATAGAATCCAGTGTGAAATAGCGCCTGAAATAATTTCGGAAACCCCATTAAATGATTTCTGGGAAGCGTGGAGACCAAACGATTTGATAGTGGCAAGATGAAAGATAGTCAGAGATACACTTCAGATGAAGTTATTTAACACACATCAAGAAAAATTTGCAACAGAATGCGAAGAATAAATCAACTTCGAAGAGTTGTTTTAGACTATAATGACACTACAACAAGTGATATTGTCAGCGATAATATAATCAGAAAAAACTCTCTGGTTATAAACAACAAGAAAAAAAAATAACAGAAAATTTGACATTAATGCCGAATTTATAATCACACTGAAACAACAACAGAATAATCACTGCGCGAGTTGCAATTGTATAATGAATTGGTGTTGGTCGGATAAAGACCCCTGTCAATTTACCGTAGACAGAAAAAATAGAAGCGTAGGTCATGCCAGAGATAATGTGATGCTGACTTGTCTTTAGTGCAAGAGACGCAGAGGTGCTAGTTAAGACCACAAGGTGGTATTTGAGTGTCCTCGAGTATCACTTGTAGATGTTCATGAGTAAATCCGCGCTGAGGAGCAGTTGAATCCAGCCTATAGACTCGCGGTCTACCCGTAGATCGTGTTATGCTAGATATTTTATGGGCAGTAACACTCCAAAGAGGATCAGTAGCTTTTTTACCACCTTCGAGCTCTCCTGGTTCATATAAATATCTTACAGTACCATTGCCGAATATTGGTTGTATTGAAAAATCATTTTGTGGTTTTACGGGTATATACTTTTTCTTACTCGCGTTGTTAGGTTTCATGTTGATTGTTCGAGTAATCACATTATTCAGCGCGGTAATTACGCCTGGTAATCTCTTGACCCATTCACGAGATCTTTTATTTTAAATAAATTCCTTCGCGTATTGATATTCAAATAACCGCTCAGCAAGTGTGCGATTAAATCGTTCAACAATTGCCTGATCGCGATGTAATGCAGTATGTCCTCGTCTGATGGTGACATTATGATGCTTCATTGTTGATAACACTGCACACTGAAATTCCTTGCCATGATCAACTTGTAATAGATTTGGCCAATGCAGAGGACCTCGTCGATAAATCCTTTCAAACGCAGAAGCCACTTCAGTTGATGACTTCGTCTTTAGCGGTTCTGCTTGTTTGTATCGATTCGGAACATCAACTACGGTTAGCGCATACTTGTAAAAACCATCATTCGGCAGAAATAATATATCAGCCTGATGAACTTCATTAGGTGCGCTGACATCAAAATGCGAGTAGTTAATTTGTTTAGGTGGTGGTAGATAAATTTTCCATATCGCCTGTTTGGAAAACCAATCCGCTGCAGTGGTATTTTTCACCTTTGCGATGCTATGGATCTTACTGATTGCTGATTTACCCCTCCAGTATCCTCTTGGGGAATAATAAATAGATTCCATGATGTTATTAATTACGAGCACCCAACATTAATTTACTTTTCATCGCCGATTTTATCAACCATGAAGCCAATTTTTCTTTGAAGGAGTTATCAATGATAGAATTCATCGCACGAATCAATTTTACATCTCCGATATGTCTGTGTTGCAGATTACTGCTTTTATAAGCAACACCATGAGATGACACGCCTTATCAATGGCGTTTATTGGGTTTTCACCTGGTCGGGGTTGGTTTTGATCATCGAATCTGAAATCGAGTCTGGTCTCGAGTCCACAATAACTATACCCTGGAAGGTGTTTTTCTCCTGGATATTTTGCCTATGGTGTTCCTGGGAGTTTTACTAATTTGGCTGCAATATCACCTTATCGTTTTTTAAAATCATCTGCAGATTTCATAGAAACCTATCTAATTTTTTTTGTACCACATTATACACACTTACCAGCAAGTGCTGATCTGTTTTTTTCAGTTGTACTTGTCGTCAAGTCCTTTGTGCTAGTACGCGTCCTACATTTAACACAATATAGATCCAAAATTTATTTATAATAACATTAATGTAATTGATTTTTCGGCGACAAAAACACGAGAACCAGTTAAGCATCATGCAGCGCTACCAAATTCTATTCGCATGATTATAATCGGACCATCTGGAAGTGGCAAGACGCAACTGTCACTTAATTTGATAATGAGACGGATGAAATGGGATAAACTATATTTAGTAGCCCCGAGTGTAGACGATCAGCAATGTTACGAGGTGTTAAAGGATTTTAACGAGAAAGCAAAATCAGAAATCGATGAGGATATAATTGAGTTTATAACCGATACCGAGGAAGCACCGAGCATTGACGATATTGATGGAATTATTAACAATTTAGTCGTATATGATGATGTCATGTTAGACAATCAAAAGAATCCCGCTAGGATATTTTCCAGAGGTAGGCTTAAAAATACCGATGTGATATATGTCACTCAATGATACACTCAAATACCAAAAGTGATCAGAGATAACTGCAATATTCTTACTGTATTCAACGGAGTTGACACACATACGCTACGAAATATTTGGCAAACTTGGTGCGGTGGTAATATGGATTATAATCTCTTTAGAAATTTCTTTAATCATGCTCAGTCAATTCCACATGGATTTGTAACGATAATTGTGCATGATTCTTGATCAAGATATCGTATCGGACTTAATAAAATATTCGGTTGAAATCGTAAAAAGGATTTTTAACCCCATAGCAGCAGAGGGAGTGCGACAACGACTTTGCGTCCCCAAAGGAAACTTTTTTTTACGATTTTGGAGGAAGCCTTGATTTGCCAAATGGACGCTTCTACTAAGTTGTCCGATTCGCCCTTCCTGCTGCTATTTCAAAAGAGATACAGGATGCTGTTCTTACATGATAGATACTACTTCAAACGAGAATATATTTATATACGTCACATCTGTCGCGCATAATCTAGTTTTTCATCAGGATTGCTTTTTATTTTTTATCCAATATTTAATTAAAGTCTCACAGAACGTAACTCTAGTACTTAAACATTTTTGATATTGAAGGATAAGAGTTTTAGAAACAGAACCTAAAATGTGTTTAAAAGAGCCATAATAATATTTTATGTATAAATGAAAACGTTACAGTACAGGTGAAATGTTCGTAGTAAGAGCAAAACATAAATTGTTAGAGAAGAACATGAGGATAATACAAGTTTTGGAAAATGAAACATTACATAAATTTAACAAAATAGAAATGGTTAGGTTCTAACTGAAAAATTTACATTTCTAGAAGAATCGAGACGTTTGAAAAGCAAAAGCGAGCCAGCTGAAGTTCTAGCTGTTTTAAATTGACGTGTCAAGAAAAAGGTGGATTTTAGGGCAAACATATAATTAAATAATAAAATTGTATATTAGAAATGTTTACCAAATTGAACCATGTGTTACGCAACATCGTCAATTAATAATACGTTATTTCCCAAAGATGAAATGCCAAGAAAGCATTTGAAAATCCTAAAGCCTTTAGCTTTATAAGTATATCTTATACTTTCTGCGGTTATTGGAATAATATATTTGTCAAAATCTACTGAAGAAAATACAAGTGATTTGGTTAATGTATGTCTTGTGTACTTTACTGAGAAAAAATAAAATAATAAATTTCTTTTATAAAAAAATTTTGAAACCGTATTTGGTTCTGTCTCTTGGAATTTTATATCATGATACTGCATAGAAATGTTTTCGTCAGCAAAAAAAAACAATGGGTATCTTTAATTATAATAATATAAATACGCGTTTTATACTAAGTCGTTTTGTATGATATAATTTAGGGGGTTCTGAGTGGCGGAGGTTTCTAAAGTGCTCACCGTTCCCGATCACTGCGATCTAATATATCTCTCTTCGTGGGTTGGGGTGATGGGCTCGGCTAATGTAGGTACAGGAAACAATTTGCCAATAGCTTCACGTGGGTTGTTGGTTCTTCCGGTAATCTTCCTTCATCTGATGTGCTGGCCGCCCTGTATAACATGTATGGTGATGAAAGATGGCGTTAAACCACATAACAATAACAATCATAGGTTGTGTCATTGGTCATGATTATCGTTAGGGCGATTTTTTTCTCAATATATGTTTATTTTAGTGATTGTATAATAGTTAAGAATATTAGAAATATTTAATGTATCAATTAAGCGAGAGTAAGAGTCATCATGTACAGACGAAATCGTTTATTTTAGACGGATCCTAAAATATTGTTTTGTTATGCGAATATTTAAGAAGAATTAATTATTTGTAATATGGAAAAGAAACAAATTTGATTAAAATTGGAGCTGTACCAAACAAAGTTGCACGGATTTTAAGTTTTGAACAGGTTCTATATCATGTTCTATGGAATTAATTTGTTAATTAGAAGGTAGGAACAGTTAACTTTTAGAATGAAGGTTAAGGAATACAAAAACGTGTGCATGATTGGAGCCAGATAATATTGACGATATATGGGTACCGGTATTTATTAAATCGACGGTAATGTCATCACTAACATATTTACTTATGAAGTGTCTAATCAATTAGCTAAGAATGTGAAAAAGATATGAACAAGTGTTTCTTTAAAATTTATATAGAACAATTGTCCAGATAGACGGAAACAAATATATATAATTTTGAAAACAGAAGACTTGAAATATTTCAGAGTTTATACGAAGTCATTAAACGTGTGCTATACCAAACTATTAAGTACCGTGCGCTGAAATCGCAAGTATGGAAATAAGGAGTATAACGAAAATAGAGAGCAGGAATCAATAAGAACGGAAACCCCGATACGAATCTTTCAAGGCAGAAAGACCGAGAACGGGAACGACAAAAGTACATATCGTAAGGCAAGAAATTGCCAGCATATAATCTGACTGATATCGATAAAAAAAAAACCATTGATGTTTATGTAGACAGCAGTCCTAGGTCACAAATGTGAAAAAAAAATCCATTATTTTCTATTAGTTTATGTATAAACACCGCCAGTTTCCTTTTCCTCGCTTTGTTCCACTCAAAGCTTAGCAGACATGCAAAAAGGGAAGAGAGCGCACTTCACTGATAATCCTATAAAAGGTAGAAAGCTAATATGTAATATGACACATTGTTTTGAAGTCATTTGTAAACTCATTTTTCAGAAATGTCACTCCTGTCAATCAAATGCTGATAATGACTGAAAAGAAGCAATTGCTTTTATTTAATGTCATTTATAATTGGTGCTCTTTGATATTCTGGTTGTATGCACATTTGTACCAATTACTGCAGCCTGACCTCTAATAATTTACAAATGATTGAATTTGCTTAAACATATCTTAAATTTGATCGAAAAATAAATAGTTTTGTGAACATAAATTCCTAAAAAAATAAATCACTATGACAACATAAAAAAGGTTTATGTTGCCCCAGAGCTAGACGAAGCTAATGAAGCAATTTATTTTGATATACATAATGGATGAATTGTGTAGAGTAACCGGTACAAAATTTTGTGAAGGGTTTAGAACTGTTGTTCACATAATCTACATGACTTAATCAGGACACTCTCATGAATCTACTTATTGTAGTCATGGTTATACCTTCTCTTTTTGTTTTACACGAAAACAGGACACTGTCCTATGATGAAGCAATGGATTATAGCTAAGGTTATACTTTTTCTTTACTATATATATATATATATATATATATATATATATATATATATATATATATATATATATATATATATATATATATATATGTGTGTGTGTGTGTGTGTGTGTGTGTGTGTGTGTGTGTGTGTGTGTGTGTGTGTTGCTGTTGTTGGTGGTGGTGTTGTCGTTGTAGGGTTTAACGCCATTTTTTCAGCACACGAAAGGCTATGTATAGCGGTTAATATTAAGTGTGGAGGAAAACCTGGGGGGGGGGGCACGGAAAAACCACCGATCCACGAAAAGCTATTTGCAAGCTTTCTCATATTCCCACATTGGCAGAATCTGCGACTCAAACCCATGCAGGCAGAGGAGAAATGGCAGTGATCCGTAATGGAGAGCGCTTTAGACCACTAGGCCACACAGGGCCAATGTATGTATGTATGTATGTATGTATGTATGTATGTATGTATGTATGTATGTATGTATGTATGTATGTATGTATGTATGTATGTATGTATGTAGGTAGGTAGGTAGGTAGGTAGGTAGGTAGGTAGGTAGGTAGGTAGGTAGGTTTGTGTGTGTGTGTGTGTGTGCGCGTGCGTGTATGTATGTATGCATGAGTGTGTGCATGCATGTGTGTGTAAAAATACAAGGATGTCATACAGGACTCACCTGTTTCGACTGCAGGAACAAACTTAGCGACCTAATCATGTTTTGTATCTTATATGTTTTCAGCATGTTTTTATGTTTTCCAATTTCATTGTTTTTGTCATTTGTTGTTCTGTAGTGTAGTCATATCATTATTGATGGTGTAAAGCGCTTAGAGCTTCGTAAGATTAGGCGCTATACTAAGTCCTCATTATTATTATTATTATTATTATTATTATTATTATTATTATTAGTTAATAGCAGCCTCACATCTGATACCAAATTAATCACTTTTAAAGCCAATTAAGGTAATATTTTCTAACATGATTTGAGAGATATATTTATTCGTTAAACACGGCCATCACTTATGTCACTTGAAGTACAGCCTATATTGAATTAAGAACATTTTCTGCCCCTTTGCAAATATCCTTATATGATAAATAATGCACGAATGAGATGGTTAACATATATTTCTGACATCCGTTTTGTGTTCGCTTGTTTGTCGCCATGGTTACTGAGTGTCGAAATAATACAAAAGACACCTGAACAGTAGTCATCTTTGCCATTTACTTCTCATAGATGCTGCTTTACCATTAACTATTCGCTCAGATTACAATTTGGAATATGCAATTTCATAATTGATAACGCTCTATTAATACAGCGTAATTTTCAACAACTAGTCCAAAAATGGTCAATGATATCTAAAAATAGACTAACGTAAAACAGCCTATACTAAAGTGAGAAAAAGGTACTTAACCATAAAAACAGTTTTCTTAAATGAAATATGGTTTAATACTAATGATGGATATTTAATATTACTGAAACGTTTCAAAGATTGTTTGATATTATTGAAAGCTAATGATTGTAAAGAAGGCGTCGCCTCAAGTTCGCTTCTTCGCTGAAAATATTGGTTTGTTACCTTGACTTGAAATGACAAGTGTTCTTTATTATTTATTTATTTATTACACTTTCATGGCATATTGTGGATATTAATTCTAAAAAGAAAGACACAAATAGAAGAGGATTGTAACCTTTGTGTCAATATGGTACAACAATATTTTATCATTTTTGTTATAAAATTCAGTCATAAAAGAGTCATACAAATTCTTATATTGAATAATACAATGAGATAAAGAGTCATACAAATTCTTATATTGAATAATACAATGAGATAAAGAGTCATACAAATTCTTATATTGAATAATACAATGAGATAAAGAGTCATACAAATTCTTATATTGAATAATACAATGAGATAAAGAGTCATACAAATTCTTATATTGAATAATACAATGAGATAAAGAGTCATACAAATTCTTATATTGAATAATACAATGAGATAAAGAGTCATACAAATTCTTATATTGAATAATACAATGAGATAAAGAGTCATACAAATTCTTATATTGAATAATACAATGAGATAAGGAGTCATACAAATTCTTATATTGAATAATACAATGAGATAAAGAGTCATACAAATTCTTATATTGAATAATACAATGAGATAAAGAGTCATACAAATTCTTATATTGAATAATACAATGAGATAAAGAGTCATACAAATTCTTATATTGAATAATACAATGAGATAAAGAGTCATACAAATTACAACTAATTATATTTCGCACAGACACTCGGCAAGAAAAAACCTTTTTCAATAAAGTCCCTTATATTCATGTGGATAATAAAAACGGAAATATTTCTTTGGAATCTACGAATAGTTCCATATAATGCTAATCATCGAGGTAAAATTGTAACATTTCAACGTGAACAAAATCTTTCCCATTTCAACGTGAACAAAATCTTTCCCAAAGTATGATGAAACGAGTTAAAGTGTTATGATAATATTCCGTCATTTTACACATACAACATTTTGTGATCAAAGGTCCCGAAGGTGGAATAGGGAGCAGTTAGTAATAGTTGCATTAGTTACAATACTAAAATAATTTACTGCCTTCTACGTAATATACTCGTACGTACAAATCTCTCTCTCTCTCTCTCTCTCTCTCTCTCTCTCTCTCTCTCTCTCTCTCTCTCTCTCTCTCTCTCTTTTCCAAATGCATATCTGAATAACCACTCAGACAATTAAGAGACGTATAGTGGATAGCTGACATTGCTAATCAATGCATTGTCTAGCTGTGCTCGTGGAACGTGTTGTCTCTCTAATACACAGAGCCGATGCAGTGTTCATAGTCCTACCTAGCGTTTGCAGTAGTGCATAAAGACACAGATGCAATTTTGGGGACGAAAACCCGCGTCATTAGGTTTAGTCAAAGGTTTCACCAGATCATTATATATTCAGCTAACATAACTACCAATCCATCCTTGATGTTGTCGACACTGCTATCCTCAAACTCGCGCGATTTAGACAGGCCAATTTTCTCTATGTACAAACAGGTCTGTTTTGAAGGGAATTAATTTACGTCATTGATAACCGGGTCATACGTAACTCAGTCCATTCAACCATTCATGAATTGTGTTCTGTTCGCTTTCAGAACATATCATGCATAATCAACTATATTAAAATTAAGTAATTACAAGAAGGAATAAAATCCAGTTAGGGAATATAATTATTGCGTTCATCAGTGTCTATTCAAAATAAAACGACGTCCATTCTCTAATTTTTAGAACAAATCTAGACTGCTTGAAACAGTAAATTTAAACGACGCTATCAACAGAGGGCCTGCAAGGTGTGCCATCCCAATACGCTCCTTACACTGCATTTTCGTACTTTGCATAAGGTTTAAAATTGAAAGACAAGGACTTTGACATGGTTTTCACACTGGATGTCCTGGCTATTTAAGAATCATTTGTTAAGATATTATGTATTATTTCAAGAATGTTTAGTTTCTATTTGTGGTGTGTTTATGACGGCTGTATTACATGTTTTAGAATTTTACTTAACCGTTGATCTCATCCTATTTTAAAGCTACTAGCTTTGCTTGGCTCTTTCCTCTTCCTTGTTTATATAGGTAAAATACAGTATTAAACCATTCTAACTGATAACATTTTAATTTTAATATAACTTGTACTTCATTCATGGCACATGAAAAAGGAAAAAATACTCTCTCGTGTAAAATTATATTTCGCAAGAAAACTGCAAGCAAATGTACCAGACGTGCAAAAGAGTTGTGGTGGATAAGTTTCATCTTTGATTATTTTGATTTTATTATTTGTTATTGTTCTACAGCTGCTTAGATTTAAAGAGAACTTGCATAGTTTCTCGAGATTCAATAATGCATGAAACACCGTGTGACAGCTTAATGAAACTCTCTGAAATTTGTAAAATGATATTAAACTTGATTCCTGATAGTGGTAACGCGTAAACTTGTGATTCCGAAACAGATATATCAGTCTTAAAATAAAATTTAAAAAAATGATAGCAAATTAACATAAAGTGTATGAAACTAACAGATCATAAAGTCTATAACAGTAACAAATCATACAGTGTACAAAACTAACAAATAATAAAGTGTATACAACTAACAAATCATGTAGTCTATAACAGTAACAAATCATACAGTGTACAAAACTAACAAATAATAAAGTGTATAAAACTAACAAATCATAAAGTCTATAACAGTAACAAATCATACAGTGTACAAAAAGTAGCAAATAATAAAGTGTATAAAAGTAACAAATAATAAAGTGCATAAAACTAATAAATAATAAAGTGTATAAAACTAACAAATAATAAAGTGCATAAAACTAATAAATAATAAAGTGTATACAACTAACAAATCATAATTCTATAACAGTAACAAATCATACAGTGTACAAAAAGTAGCAAATAATAAAGTGTATAAAACTAACAAATAATAAAGTGTACAAAACTAATAAATAATAAAGTGTATTAAACTAACAAATAATAAAGTGTATTAAACTAATAAATAATAAAGTGTATAAAACTAATAAATAATAAAGTGTATAAAACTAATAAATAATAAAGTGTATAAACTAACAAACCATAAAGTGTCCAATAAAGTGTATAAAGATTAACATATTATAAATTGTTCATTATGTTAGCAGTGCATCCATCCTTACAAATATTCGTTATTTTCATAATTTAATTTTGGAGTTATTCAAAGCTAAAATGAATTAATATTATTTTTATTTTGAAGTAATATGGACGATACATAGAGTATAATGCGGTGAGTGTAGAAATAAACCGTAAGCTACCGATAATTGGAAGACTACATTCCTTTTGACCGTGCTTACTGCAAGATTTGTGTTTCTACCGTCGTACATGATTCCTAAATCAGTGGAAGTAACATCGTTCCATACTTAAGATATTAAAAGTCTGGGATGTCTCATAATGAAAGATATAAGTACGTTATACAGTGAACAGTGTTGTATTGCTTTTAACGTTAATTGCATTTAACAATGCAAATGTAGTATTGCCAAATGAACTAATATCTGAAGACAACGAACATTACCGTTATAAGCCTCTTACGCATTTAGACAAGTTTGGAAGTAGACTAATATTGAATAATAAATACTTGCATGCTGATTGAAACTTTATTACTTGTATTCCTGGTACCTAATGTCTGATAAAACATGCATTAATTGCAGGTGTTTGGTCGTGTTGTTGGAGCCAGACAGGGCAATCGCCACGTGTATAAAGATGTAACATGCACACACTCCACTCTTTCTGCTATAACTAACATTAGGAGTGATTCCATCCTTCAGGACAAGCATGTGTGGGTTTGTTTGTTTTTCAAGTAATTGAGTTATCCTGATTTAACATGTTTTTGTTTCTGGTTAAGTTGGGAAAACCTTAAGATATTTTGGTTGGGATTAAGTGAGGACAACCTTAACAAATTTTCTTTTGTTATTAAGTGAGGACAACTTTGGTCGAATATTGATCAATGTATTTGGCCATTTTTATGTGTGATAGTTGAGCTTTGAAACATCGCTCGCAATGGGAAAGAGATCCTATTTGCAAGTTTTTATTTTGTAGAAAGGTTATATTTCATGACCTTGTTAAATGGATGGGGACACTCCCATTTCGCAACTTGACCCGTGGAAAATAACTTTTTTTAATGTTATGATCTATTATTGTTTAATAATTTAAGATAATGATAAAATTGTGAATCACGATATTCTGGCTTGTGTTTTTCTTGAAACTGATGTGAGGTTTGTAAGAAAATTTAATGTCTCAAAACCTGCGTGGAGGAAAACTATTTCAAATAGTGTTGGTATTGGAAGCATCCTATCACCAGAGATTTTTTTTCTCAAATACCGTCGATGTTTGAATGACTTTCATATGCTTTGAGCTTGATTAATCAAAAAAACATTTCAAAGGTAAATGGAAGTAGATTGATAGATTTCGAAAATCGATTATGTTGTAAATTAACTTGGTACTAGTGCAATAAGTAGCACCATCCCACAACATCCCACAACATCCCACAACTGTCACGTTCAGAACTCAATATAACATTGTTGTAGCACGAGTTTAGTATGGCTTGAGTTTAAGTTAGCAAATGGGGCTATAAATAGTTCTTGATACATTTTGAAGTCTGAGATCATAAATAAGAAGTTGTGTACTGAAAACAAAACAAATCTGGTCTATAATTGAACCATTCGTGATGTTACAATTCTAAATCTTATAATCTCAATGTAATAAAGTGAAACTATCAAGTTTAGTAAAATCAAGAATATATTTATTTCCAGCAGTATAAATCGAAAATTTTAAAGCAGTAATGAGTTATTTGTTTATCAAATCCCTATTTATACTCGCTTTCACTTGACCTAGGATGTGAAGCATTTCAATGGAAAAACTAATATAACTGCAAACAAGGCTGATCATGTTGAACTTTGTTTACATGTAACCAGAATGTGAATCACAACTTAACAATCATGGACAAATGTTAAGCAAAACATAGATTTAATTTATAAAACCCGATCGAGACAAATATGAAATACGAACCAAATGTCGCTCATATATGACCGGTCATCCTTGATTCTCGCAGCTAAGTCATTACCTTGTATTGGATATACTCAGCAATACTCCTAGTGAAAAACACTGAATACGCTAACAGCCTCGTGCACAAGACACTTCATACCGGTTTACAAAGAAACCTGAACGTATCACTTAAGGGAGATAAGTATTATATCAGACATCATGTGTGCCACTACTAAATATAAAATAATATTCAGACAATGGCAGTTCTATAGGCTACCGGATAATATTAGTTCTATAGGCTGCAATATAGTGACATTTCTATAGGCTGACGGATAAAGGCAATTCCTTGGACTGTCGTATAATAGTTCTATAGGCTGCAATATATTGACAGTTCTATAGGCTGACGGATAAAGGCAATTAATTGGACTATCGTATAATAGTTTTATTGGCTGCAATATATTGGCAGTTTTATAGGTTGACGGATAAAGGCAATTCCTTGGACTGTCGTATAATAATAGTTCTATAGGCTGCAATATATTGGCAGTTCTATAGGCTGACGGGTAAAGGCAATTCTTTGGACTGTCGTATAATAGTTCTATAGGCTGACGGATAAAAGCAATTCCTTTGACTGGCGTATAATAGTTCTATAGGCTGCAAGATAATGGCCGTTCTATAGTGTCGCAGAATGGAAACCGAGTGGATTTTGGACCAAATGAATAACTCAAACACAATGTGTGAAAGATGAAAATTTATGAACTTAATTAGTAAAGATAAATATATGATATATAAATATAATGATTCTCAAAGGCTCTCAACATACGATTAATCTAATCGCTCTATACAAACATTCACACATTGAAATTAAACCAAAAATATTATATTAGTCTGATATACAGATTCAGGAAACCTCGTTTCAAATAATAGTATGCATTGTAAGATATTCATAAAATTTCACGTATGGACTACGGTTAAGATTCAAATACGTTTCAAATGTTCTGCACTGTAAGTGAGATTCACATAAATCTCATGTAAATTAAAACAACAATTGGAATAAACATATGCTTCTTGACCCTTGTACAGTCGTATGATTCATACACTGATAAACCGCACAGTTTCACCACATCCTTGGGTTGGCCCAGACTTGTATCGGCATCTCGCACCCTTCACGGATCCACCACATATACAGTCATACGTATACACACGTACATACAGTATACAGCACCCTTGTATTACCTATGTCTACAATCGTAGCTCCACCACATGTACAGACATACGTACATACATATGGACAGCTCAAGATAACTCTACTCGTCAACTAAATTCGTCAGGTACACTCGTCAGCCCTATGGCTTAAAATTACAATGGAGAACGTGCACTCCTCGACAAGATCCAAAGCGACCAGTTTGTAGGTTATAAATTGATCTTGCTTAAATCCATAGGACAGTGAGTAATATTCAGGGTAAAAATACCCCGTAAATATCATGATTATAATGTGCCTCGCCGCAAATAATTTTCGGCGAGATAGATGTCAGTTCAGTCGATTACATGGAAAAACAGTTGTTCATCCTAGATAACGTTGTACGCATGCACTACAAAAAATGTCAAATATTTCAAAGGCATAAAAAAATTATTCTTTTTGTTGCCTAATTCTGTGACATATAGGCTATCGGATAATGGCAGTTCCATGGACTGTCGGTCAATGGCAGTTCCATGAACCATAGGATAATGACAATTCTCTAGGCTGTCGGGTAATAACTTACATAATAAAATGTAGTGCTCATACAGTGATAATTGCATCAAACTCGTCATACTGAACTAAATGTCTGTCTGTCTGTCTGTCTGTGTGTGTGTGTGTGTGTCTCTCTCTCTCTCTCTCTCTCTCTCTCTCTCTCTCTCTCTCTCTCTCTCTATATATATATATATATATATATATATATATATATATATATATATATATATATATATATATATATATATATATAATCATGTGCTTATATTACTACTACTAAATAATAATTTCATATTCACATTTAAATTAAACCAGTCTGTTTTAATTTCAGGTTGACATTACACTGTAAATAACTGTTTGATCCGAATCCAGAGGGATAAAATGAGCTTTACATTGGTGCACTTGCACTTTGTTAATTGAATCTAATTTGGTTATCAATTGCTATTTGGACGTCAATCGGATATGTCAGAACGGCTTCTCAGAAATGAATAATTATTCAATGTTTCGAAGCAGAAGAAGGATGAGTAAGTGGCACTTCATTTTCCAAAATCGTCAATCATTTCGGATACTTTGATTTGTCACGAAAATTTAAAATTATGTTTCCAACATATCCTCTAGAAGCAAATCTACTTTTCAGTTTCACCGGTGTAACATTATTTGATGCATCTGTGTTTGACAAATACTTTTGTTTCTGTAGTAAGTTTGTTTTTAATGTATCAAGCATTTGATTACCAACCTTTGCTATGATTTCTCTTGTATTTGTATTTAACATGGACAAATATTGTACCTTTATTTGACATGGTTAAATAACGTATCTATATTGATATCTTTACATATTGTAAAGCGCGCTGAGGTTGTAAAGGTTAGGCTCTATAGAAAGTCCTCATTATTATTATTATGATTATCTGTATTTGATATGGTTAAATACTGTGTCTTTATTTCACATGGCTGAATATTGTATCTGTGTTCGATTTTATCTGACGTTATTTGATTTCCCCGAAAAGCCTTTGAAACATAAAGGAAATCTTTGAACCCAGACAGCACTGACTATAGATCAGTGCCTGTAAGTTTCTTACGATTCTAGAGTCATACGTTAAGTAACAGAGAAAAGCGAAGCCATCAAATGTGTAAAACCTAACAAATACTTTGTCTTAGAAAAGAAAAACAAATATTTAAGGGACGTTTCGGTATTATAAAGTGAATCCAAAATTATTAAAGTCCTAAAGAATGAATGGTTCCGTATACATTTCAGATCCACTAATACACTTGTCTGCCCTCTGTCATGATTATTCAAAATTAGATTGTCCAGAAGTCCTTTGAATAAATTAATATTGTTCCAGAATAATACTATAGTCCAATTATCACTTTAATTTTCTTATGAATAATCCAAACACGTGTTTCCTATCAAATAATATCTAAATGCAATACTATAAAGTACGTCTGCAGACTTCAGGTTACAACAAGACCAAACGAAATAAGAAATATAAGATTGTCCACTCCTAGGAGTTTATATACAGGCAAAACGCAAATTTCCACTTCTAACTCATCTAGTAGGGAATATCTTAATTCTTTTCACAATCCACCTGTGTGGAGACGGCATCGTATTTACTAATAATGTTATAGTTAGTAACTGTAAACGCGTACGTGAGCACAACATACAGATTCTATGTAACTTTACGATTTTAATATCTTAAAATAGAACTGATACATGTAAAAAGGTCTATAATATACAGCCTTGAATACAATTTTCAGAAAATATAGATATACATAACATTATTATCGACCGTTTTGCTTATTCTGTATGTTTGATCAAATAATAACTTGTATTCTTAGACCTTACTATCACTTTAAAATGAATTACCATTGTAATACAGTTTGATAGAAAATTACGTTCTAGTGTCAAAAAATAAAACATGTTTTCAAGAAAGATATGTTTATTCTTTATAGTATTGGTTTAAACAATTTGCACAAATATCGATATAGAGATGAGAAGTTTGTTGGTTTTATTTTTTCTTTAATAAAATGCTCGGTGTATTTATGTACGATTATTAATTGTTGATGGTAGAACTCAGATAGCAACAATTTTGAGGTAACACCAACTTTAGCTAATACCTTAAAGGTATGGTAATAAAGGTTGTTCGTGTGCATTCATTCAGGTGTGCAAGAAACACCTGTATATCCTGTTTTCAAACGAAAAGGTAATTTGTAGAATGAGGACCTTTAGTTAGCTTACATTCCTTGCTGTGTTTGAGTCCAGGTAAAATATAAAATTATTGAGCAAATAAGAGCTGGCAATTCCTAAGTTTAAATATTCAATGTTATTTGGAGACAACGCATGAGTGATGTGTTTGTCGTATCCTAGTAGTGGTATTGCCACGTTGTCAGCAACAGGAGTCCCGTTGATTGAAAACATTTAGTTTTTAAAGTTTAGTTTCCCCACTTGTGACAAGGAAGTACAAACACTGGGTTCGAAAATAAATCACCACCAATTTGACAGTTTATGTTAGCTTCAATAGAAACGTCGGCATACCTTTATCAAGGCTGATTTCAAATATCACCAAATGTCGTCTGTATTTGATCGTTTTGTATTATGCGAGAAATGTTACCGTTTTTTTTTTTCCTTCTTCAAGCGCATTAAAACGCGACGACCTTGAACACACTACTTATGTTATAATGTCTTCTACAGGTACGTTGTAAGGTAACTGATACGACTGCAAGCACATGCTTTCTGTTTTGTGTGGTCTTGAACATTTACAATGTAAGGTAACTAACTATGAGCTGTAATAGACAATGGAAGGAAAATAACTATTCGAGGAGTAGGTTAACATAAATATACGTATAAAGATTCGCCAAAATACAGACATAATGCATCCTTTACTAGATGGGCTATAGTTAAGTTTACTTCCGTTAGACTATTTCGTAATGACATAAAATAACATATTTGTAAACATACAGGAAACAGGTGTACTCTTACCTCTACAAAATCAAATCAATTATAATAACATTAATGGAAGATTCAGTATGGAATAAATAGAACAGAGAAAACATCGCATGGCAGAAAAAAAGCTAAGGGGATGTTGGTGGTAAATTAAAAGACATACAGTGTTTAATTTTACTGCATATTTTTTCGTATAAATTTAAAATAATCTAACATGTGGTTACACATACTTGTATAACTGAGTAAAACATAACCTATATTGTTGTTAGTAATCAACACACATATGATATTATTAGTAGACACAATAAACACAATATTTCTTTGTGATTAATCGACACAATAACACATGATATTATTATTAATATACATAATAAACACACATATTACATTATTAGTAGTAGTTGACACAATCAACACACATGTGCTATTATTATTATTATTATTATTATTATTAGCAGAACCAACACACATATGCTATTATTTTTATTGGTAGACACACTCATTACACTTTTGCAATTATTATTAGCAGTAGACACAATCAACACACATACGGTATTATGATTAGTATTATTAGACATTATATTGTTATTAGTAGACACAATCAACACACATGCGGTATTATTAGTATTATTAGACATTATATTGTTATTTGTAGACACAATCAACACACATACGGTATTATGATTAGTATTATTAGACATTATATTGTTATTAGTAGACACAATCAACACACATGCGGTATTATGATTAATATTATTAGACATTGTATTGTTATTAGTAGACACAATCAACACACATGCGGTATTATTAGTATTATTAGACATTATATTGTTATTTGTAGACACAATCAACACACATACGGTATTATGATTAGTATTATTAGACATTATATTGTTATTAGTAGACACAATCAACACACATGCGGTATTATGATTAATATTATTAGACATTGTATTGTTATTAGTAGACACAATCAACACACATGCGGTATTATTAGTATTATTAGACATTATATTGTTATTAGTAGACACAATCAACACACATGCGGTATTATGATTAGTATTATTAGACATTATATTGTTATTAGCAGACACAATCAACACACATGCGGTATTATTAGCATTATTAGACATTATATTGTTATTAGTAGACACAATCAACACACATACGGTATTATGATTAGCATTATTAGACATTATATTGTTATTAGTAGACACAATCAACACACATGCGGTATTATTAGTATTATTAGACATTATATTGTTATTTGTAGACACAATCAACACACATACGGTATTATGATTAGTATTATTAGACATTATATTGTTATTAGTAGACACAATCAACACACATGCGGTATTATTAGTATTATTAGACATTATATTGTTATTAGTAGACACAATCAACACACATGCGGTATTATGATTAGTATTATTAGACATTATATTGTTATTAGTAGACACAATCAACACACATGCGGTATTATTAGTATTATTAGACATTATATTGTTATTTGTAGACACAATCAACACACATACGGTATTATGATTAGTATTATTAGACATTATATTGTTATTAGTAGACACAATCAACACACATGCGGTATTATTAGTATTATTAGACATTATATTGTTATTAGTAGACACAATCAACACACATGCGGTATTATGATTAGTATTATTAGACATTATATTGTTATTAGTAGACACAATCAACACACATGCGGTATTATTAGTATTATTAGACATTATATTGTTATTTGTAGACACAATCAACACACATACGGTATTATGATTAGTATTATTAGACATTATATTGTTATTAGTAGACACAATCAACACACATGCGGTATTATGATTAATATTATTAGACATTGTATTGTTATTAGTAGACACAATCAACACACATACGGTACTATGATTAGTATTATTAGACATTATATTGTTATTAGTAGACACAATCAACACACATGTGATATTATTATCATTTGACACAATCAACACACTTGTGATATTGCTATATTAGTAGACACAATCAACGCACATATGATAGTATTATTAGTAGACACAATCAACATACATGTTACATTATTATTAGTAACTGACATAATCAACGCACATATGCTTTTAATATTAGTACACAAAATCAACACATATCCGTTTGGTAGTCTCTCGAGCCGAGGAAGACAAGTTAAGCGATATTCTTGACTGTGGACGCACATGTGACTCCCAATTTCGATGCACACAGGCGGTTACATGAGGGGGGGGGGTATGGAACACCCGTGGTTGTGGGTGTCTTGGACACAGATATCTGACATCTTTCACGAGTTGGCTGTGGTAAGACGCTGGCGGCGGTCAATCGCGAAGTGGAACTGGCTTTTCTGGTCAGAGCCTGCCACTGATTTATAAGTCAGCACAATCGAGTTGATGGGGTTGAAGGTTTGTATATTTGATGTGCATCTTTATATTGTCTTTGTACCTCTTGTGAGGGCGACCTTGTTGTAGGTTGATCTAGGGTAGCTTGCCAAAGAGCAGCGGATTTAGGATTCTGTTTTGATTCATGCGGATGACATGATCAGTTCAACGAAGCTTGACCTGGACTAGTTTGGCTTCTTCGATGCTTGTTGTGTTGGCTCTATCAAGGACTTCCTGGTTGGTGATTCAGTCCTGCCACTTAATCCGCACGATGGACCTCAGGGCGCACTGGTTGAATTGTTCTAACTGACTGATATGCATTTGGTACACTTTATACTTTTCACAGCAGTACACAAGAGATGTGAAGAGAACTTCAATGTACACTTTCATCTTTGTTGACAGTCCTATGTCCTTGTGCCGCTAGACCTTGGTTCGGATTCGTTTGAGTGCTTGACGAGGTTTTTGGATCCTTGCAGTGATCTTTTTTGTCCAGGGAGCCATCACTGAATATTGTGATGACTAGAAATTTGTAACTGTCCAAATTGTTATCGCAAATAATGATTTAGGGTCGTGAAGAGACAGTGTTTGGGGCGGGCTGGAAGAGGACTTCTGTATTTATTAGGCATATTGTGAGTCCAAATAGGTTGGAGGATTCAGAGAACCTGTCCATGATTGCCAGTAGATACGCCTCGTCATGAGCTATGATCATGGCACATTCATCTGCGAAGAGTGCTTCAGTGATGAGTCTTTCCAGCGTCATGGGTTTAGCAGCTAAGCGATGGATATCAATCACTGATCCATTCAGTCGATATCTAAACTATATATCAATGTCAGGATCACGGATGGCAAGGAACAGTACACGTGTGAAGAAGCGACTGAAGGATACAGGAGCGAGTAGACAGCCCTTTTTGACACTGTCATATATAAGAAATTTAGCAGAGGGTTCACTGACTCTCTCCAGTTATGTCGTGAAAGAGCCGGATGAGATTGGAACATTTCTGAGGACCAACAAGCTTCTTGCGTATTACAAACTGTGTGTATATGTTGACTGAATCGAAAACATTTGTCAGGTCCACGAAGACGCTATACATAGTAATGTCCTGATCAAGGCACTTTTCTTGGACTTGCTTTACACATATGGCACTATTATGTTTAGTAGAACAATCAACACATATATGATAGTACTATTATTAGCAGACACAATCAAGACACATATTATTATTATTATTATTATTATTATTATTATTAACCACAATCAGCACATATATCATATTGATATTACTAGACAAAATCAACACTCATACGATCTTACTCTTATCAGGAGACACAATACACAAACGTACGATATTGTATTGTTATAAGTAGTAGTAGACACAATCAAGACACACATGATTTTATTAATAGTAGTAGACACATTCTAATTAGAAACGATATTTGTATTATATAGACACAATATACTCACATATGATATTATTAGTAGCAAACTGTCAACACACACGCACACACACACGATATTACTATTACTAGTAGACACACTCAGCACACGTGTGATATTTTTGTTCTGTATAGTAAACGGTATAGGATATATTGTCAGCAGTTTATAGATGTGTAGAGCTATGTAGAGCAGTGTAGAGATATGTAGTGCCGTCCATAGTATTTGGAGCGTCCAGAGGGATTGGAGTGTCTTGGGTGTCTAGAGTGACCCAAGCGTTCGACGTTATCGGAGTGATTGAAGCCGACGTACAGCAATCTGTAAGCCAACCACATGAATTAACCATAGCAGCTGTAAAGCTGAAATGTAGCAGCCGTGGGGCAGAAATAATGTGTGCTGATGATGGAGTGTATCCTCTTGCATACAATCTTGTAGCCGTGGTCTAATGTCGAGGTTCGTAAAACCTATTGTATCTTTCGTAAATGTAAAGATAAGTTGTATATCTGTCCTTTCCGTTTGCATAATTTCACCATGAGTGAATTCATTTTACTACTAGAGTAAAATTCTACATTGTTTGCTAGCTGAGTAAACTATATCCAGCTTTAATATATGTAGCGAATGTGAATCATTCACGCCTTGTGTTAATATTTTGTAGAGCAATTTGTTTGTATTTTTCATTGTTACATTTGTGCGTTATTATGTTAATTAATCCAATATTTGGATTAAATATAAACGCACGTATTCCTTATTAATCATTCATGTCATTCATTATTAAAAATTGTATTTATATCATCGTCAAAAGTGTTTAGTTGTGAATCAGGAAATCTCACCCGGTTTTCTTGTTATAATGGTGTCAGAAGTGGGATCATTTCGGATTTAACGGAACGATAAAATTGTTTAGTTATATATGTACTAATCTCTTTTTGTGTGTTTCAGACGCTCTTTACAAAACAGCGAGGTTAAGTAAACACATAACATTACTTCATTATTTAAACACATTTCATGTTTTTGTTGCCTTTCGAGAAAGGAAAATACGGCTTGTACGCATTTTCTACAGTACTGCACTTTAAGTTGGTTACACCAAATATTTGAAATGTCATCAATGCAAGAACTTGTAGAACTGGGAAAACAGTTTGGCTACTTGAGGGCGTCCCTTAGAAATTGTGTTCGTGAAGAAAAAGCAGTGGAAAGGGATCAGATATTAAAGGAGAGGGAAATTGAAAGAGAAAAGCTCGAGCTAGAAGGGGAAGCCAAGAAGGAGTTGATAGAATTGGAAGAAAAAGGAAGATAGAGTTCGAAAAACAGGCAGAAGGGAGGGGAAAAGATAGAATTAGAGACGGGGAAGATATAAATAGAAAATCACACAGAAAGGGAGAAATTAGAGATAGAAAGGGAAACAGAAGAACGAAGACAATCGTTTAAAAAGATAAGATAAGATAATGTTAGAAAAACAGGCGGAAAAAGAATGGATAGAACGGGAACGGGAATCAGAAATGAAAAATGTTGGACTTCTAAGAGAAATAGAGGATAGGAAGTTAAAAAGAGAAAAGCGAGTGAGGTTAGACGTTTTGCAGACATACGATCCAAAGGAAACGCTGACTTATTGCAAGCTAAATAGGTGGGGAACAGGAATTAAACTAGGAGGTCCAAAGTTGCCCCCATTTGAAGACGACAAAGATAACATGGATAGTTACCTAAACATGTTTGAAAGGTATGCTACTGTAAAAAAATGGAAAAACTAAGAGTGGTCATTTGATCTTAGTGCATTATTGAAGGGTAAAGCATTAGTATATTTGCGTTATCCGCATCCGATTCGCTGCATTATTTCGCTTTGAAATACGCACATCTGAAGAAATGCGAGCTGACAGAACAAGGGTTTCGCAACAAGTTTAATTATAGCAAACTCGAGAGAGTCGAGACATTCACCCAGTTCGTGAGTAGGACGTGCAATGACTTACAACGATGGGTAGAATGTGGTAAAGTCGGCAAGATATTTGAGCGTCTTGCCGATTTCTTGCTTCGGGACCAGCTATTGACAACTTGTGGCAAGGAGTTATATTTGTTCCTGAGGGAAAAGTTCTTCACGAATATATATTAAAAAGCCACACTGATGAATTTATTCGCTATAGCTCGAGGAGGTTCTCAGAATGTCATCGTGCTAGACAACAAAGGTGGAAATCAGGTCAAGAACCACAAACACAGGGAACTTTAGAAAACTGGTATGGATCAACATTGAGGACATAAAGACAAGCAATGTTTCACTTGCAAGGAGTGGGACCATATCTCCCCAACTGTTTTAAGCGGAATGGACCAGTCCAAAGAATCGCGGTGGCAATTGAAGGCAGACGGTCGTTACATAAAAAAAAACCATCAAGAATATTAATGAAAAAGCCATCAAAATTATCAATGAAATAACCATCAAGAATATCAATGGAATACCCATCAAGAATATCAATGGAATACACATCAAGAATATCAATGGAATACCCATCAAGAATATCAATGAAATAACCGATACCCATCAAGAATATCAATGGAATACCCATCAAGAATATCAATGAAATACCAATCATGAATATCAATGATATACCCACGAAGAAAATGAATGAAATACCCATCAAACATATCAGGGAAATAACAATCAAGAATATCAATGGATTATCCATCAAGAATATCAATGGAATACCCATCAAGAATATCAATGAAATAACCAATACCCATCAAGAATATCAATGGCATACCCATCAAGAATATCAACGGAACAAACATCAAGAATATCAATGGAATACTCATCAAGAATATCAACGAAATACCCATCAAGAATATCAATGATATATCCATCAAGAATATTAATGGAATAATCATCAGGATTATCAATGAAATACCCATCAAGAATATCAATGGAATAGCCATCAAGAATATCAATGAAATACCGATCAAGAATACCAACCAAATACCCAGCAAGAATATCAATGAAATACCCATCAACAATACCAATGAAATACCCATCAAGAATATCAATGAAATACCCATCAAGAATATCAATGAAATAAACATCAAGAATATCAATGGAAAACCCATCAAGAATATCAATCAAATACCCATCAAGAATTTCAATGAAATAACCATCAAGAATATCAATGAAATACCCATCAATAATATCAATGGAATACCCATCAAGAATATCAATGAAATACCAATCATGAATATCAATGAAATACCCATCAACAATACCAATGAAATACCCATCAAGAATATCAATGAAATACCCATCAAGAATATCAATGAAATAAACATCAAGAATATCAATGGAAAACCCATCAAGAATATCAATGAAATACCCATCAAGAATTTCAATGAAATAACCATCAAGAATATCAATGAAATACCCATCAAGAATATCAATGGAATACCCATCAAGAATATCAATCAAATACCAATCATGAATATCAATGATATACCCACGAAGAAAATGAATGAAATACCCATCAAACATATCAGGGAAATAACAATCAAGAATATCAATGGATTACCCATCAAGAATATCAATGAATAAACCATGAAAAATATCAATGAAATAACCAATACCCATCAAGAATATCAAATAAATACCCAATACCCATCTAGAATATCAATGGAATACCCATCAAGAATATCAATGGAATACCCGTCAAGAATATCAATGGAATACCCATCAAGAATATCAATGAAATACCCAATACTCACCTAGAATATAAAGGAAATACCCAATAACCATCAAGAATATCAATGGAATACGCATCAAGAATATCAATGGAATACCCATCAAGAATATCAATTGAATACCCATCAAGAATATAAATGAAATATCCAATATCCATCAAGAATATCAATGATAACCCATTAAGAATATCAATTCAATACCCATCAAGAATATCACAGGAATATCGTTCAAGAATATAAATGAAATTACCGATACCCATGAAGAATATCAATGAAATACCCAATATCCATCAAGAATATAAATGAAATATCCAGTACCCATCAAGAATATCAATGGAATACCCATCAAGAATACCAGTGAAATGCCCATCAAGAATATCAATGAAATACCCATCAAGAATATCAATGAAATACCCATCAAGCTTATCAATGGAATATCCATGAAGAATATCAATGGAATACCCATCAAGAATATCAATGGAATAAACATCAAGAATATCAATGAAATAACCATTAACCATCAGAATAACAATGAAACACCAATAAGCCATCAAGAATATCAATGGAATAGCCATCAAGAATATCAAAGAAATACCTATCCAGAATATCAATTAAATACCGATCAAGAATACCACCCAAATAGCCATCAAGAATATCAATGGAATAGCCATCAAGAATATCAACAAAATACCCATCAAGAATATCAATGAAATATTCGTCAAGAAAATCAAATGAAATACCTGTGACAAATATCAATGGAATACAAGCAAGAATACCAGTGAAATACCAATCAAGAATATCAATGGAACACACATCAAGAATATCAATGAAATACCCATCAAGAATATCAATGAAATAACCAATAAGAATATCAATGATATACCCATCAAGAATATCAATGGAATGAAATACCCATAAAAATATCAATGAAATACCCATCAAGAATATCAATGAAATACCAATCAAGAATATCAATGGAATATCCATCAAGAATACCAACGAAATACCCATCAAGAATTTCAATGAAATACGAATCAAGAATATAAATGAAATACCCATGAAGTATTTCAATGAAATACAAATTAAGAATATCAATGAAATACCCATCAAGAATATCAATGAATAACCATAAAGAATATCAATGAAATACCCATCAAAAATATCAATGAAAAACCCATCAAGAATATCAATGGAATACCCATCAAGAATATCAATGGAATACAAATCAAAAATATCAATGAAATAACCAATACCCATCAAGAATGTCAATGAAATACCCAATATCCATCACGAATATCAATCGAATACCCATCAAGAATATCAATGGAATACTCATCAAGAATATCAATGAAATACCCATCAAGAATATCAATGAAAAACCCATCAAGAAAATCAATGGAATACCCATCAAGCATATCAATGGAATACTCATCAAGAATATCAATGAAATACCAATCAAGAATATCAATGAAATACGCATCAAGAATATAAATGAAATACCCATCAAGCATATCAATGAAACACTCATCAAGAATATCAATGAAATACTCATCAAGAATATCAATGAAATACTCATCAAGAATATCAATGAAATACTCATCAAGAATATCAATAAAAATACCTATGAATAATATCAATGAAATACTCATCAAGAATATCAATGAAATACTCATCAAGAAAATCAATGAAATACTCATCAAGAATATCAATGAAAAACTCATCAAGAATATCAATCAAATACTAATCAAGAATATTAATGAAATACTCCTCAAGAATATCAATGAAATATCCATCAAGAATATCAATCAAATACTAATCAAGAATATCAATGAAATACCCATCAAGAATATCAATGAAATACTCATCAAGAATATCAATGAAATACCCATCAAGAATATCAATGAAATACTCATCAAGAATATCAATAGAATACCCATCAAAAATATCAATGGAATACACATCAAGAATATCAATGGAATACCTAGCAAGAATATCAATGAAATAACCAATACCAATAAAGAATATCAGTGGAATTACCAATACCCATCAAGAATATCAATGGAATGCCAATCGAGAATATCAATGAAATAACCAATACCCATCAAGAATATAAATGTAATACCCAGCAAGAATACCAATGAAATAACCAATACCCATCAAGAATATCAATGGAATACTCGTCAAGAATATCAATGGAAGAATATCAATGAAATACCCATCAAGAATATCAATGAAATACCCATCAAGAATATCAATGAAAAACCCATCAATAATATCAATGGAATACCCATCAAGAATATCAAATGAATACCCATGAAGAATATCAATGAAATATCCATGAAGAATATCAATGAAATACCCACGAAGAACATCATCGAAGTACCCATCAAGAATATCAATGAAATACCCATCAAGAATATCAATGGAATACCCATCAAGAATATAAATGAAATAACCATGAGGAAAATCAATGAAATAATCAACACCTAATAAGAATATCAATGGAATACCCATCAAGAATATCAATGGAATACCAATCAAGAATATCACAGGAATAACCAATACCCATCAAGAATATCAATGAAATAACTAATATCCATCAATAATAAAAATGAAATAACCAATACCCTTCAAGAATATCAATGGAATACCCATCAAGAATTCCAGTGAAATGCCCATCAAGAATATCAATGAAATACCCATGAAGAATATCAATGAAATACCCATGAAGAATATCAATGAAATACCCATGAAGAATATCAGTGAAAAACATATCAAGAACATCAATAAAATACCCATCAAGAATACCAATGAAATACCGATCAAGAATACCAACCAAATACCCAGCAAGAATATAAATGAAATACCCATCAACAATACCAATGAAATACCCATCAAGAATATCAATGAAATACCCATCAAGAATATCAATGAAATAAACATCAAGAATATCAATGGAAAACCCATCAAGAATATCAATGAAATACCCATCAAGAATTTCAATGAAATTACCATCAATAATATCAATGAAATACCCATCAAGAATATCAATGGAATACCCATCAAGAATATCAATGAAATACCAATCATGAATATCAATGATATCCCCACGAAGAAAATGAATGAAATACCCATCAAACATATCAGGGAAATAACAATCAAGAATATCAATGGATTATCCATCAAGAATATCAATGGAATACCCATCAAGAATATCAATGAAAAAAACCAATACCCATCAAGAATATCAATGGCATACCCATCAAGAATATCAACGGAACACACATCAAGAATATCAATGGAATACCCATCAAGAATATCAACGAAATACCCATCAAGAATATCAATGATATATCCATCAAGAATATTAATGGAATAATCATCAAGAATATCAATGAAATACCCATCAAGAATATCAATGGAATAGCCATCAAGAATATCAATGAAATACCGATCAAGAATACCAACCAAATACCCAGCAAGAATATCAATGAAATACCCATCAACAATACCAATGAAATACCCATCAAGAATATCAATGAAATACCCATCAAGAATATCAATGAAATAAACATCAAGAATATCAATGGAAAACCCATCAAGAATATCAATGAAATACCCATCAAGAATTTCAATGAAATAACCATCAAGAATATCAATGAAATACCCATCAAGAATATCAATGGAATACCCATCAAGAATATCAATGAAATACCAATCATGAATATCAATGATATACCCACGAAGAAAATGAATGAAATACCCATCAAACATATCAGGGAAATAACAATCAAGAATATCAATGGATTACCCATCAAGAATATCAATGAATAAACCATGAAAAATATCAATGAAATAACCAATACCCATCAAGAATATCAAATAAATACCCAATACCCATCTAGAATATCAATGGAATACCCATCAAGAATATCAATGGAATACCCGTCAAGAATATCAATGGAATACCCATCAAGAATATCAATGAAATACCCAATACCCACCTAGAATATAAATGAAATACCTAATAACCATCAAGAATATCAATGGAATACGCATCAAGAATATCAATGGAATACCCATCAAGAATATCAATTGAATACCCATCAAGAATATAAATGAAATATCCAATATCCATCAAGAATATCAATGATAACCCATTAAGAATATGAATTCAATACCCATCAAGAATATCACAGGAATATCGTTCAAGAATATAAATGAAATTACCGATACCCATGAAGAATATCAATGAAATACCCAATATCCATCAAGAATATAAATGAAATATCCAGTACCCATCAAGAATATCAATGGAATACCCATCAAGAATACCAGTGAAATGCCCATCAAGAATATCAATGAAATACCCATCAAGAATATCAATGAAATACCTATCAAGCTTATCAATGGAATATCCATGAAGAATATCAATGGAATACCCATCAAGAATATCAATGGAATAAACATCAAGAATATCAATGAAATAACCAATAACCATCAGAATAACAATGAAACACCAATAAGCCATCAAGAATATCAATGGAATAGCCATCAAGAATATCAAAGAAATACCTATCCAGAATATCAATTAAATACCGATCAAGAATACCACCCAAATAGCCATCAAGAATATCAATGGAATAGCCATCAAGAATATCAACAAAATACCCATCAAGAATATCAATGAAATATTCGTCAAGAAAATCAAATGAAATACCTGTGACAAATATCAATGGAATACAAGCAAGAATACCAGTGAAATACCCATCAAGAATATCAATGGAATACACATCAAGAATATCAATGAAATACCCATCAAGAATATCAATGAAATAACCAATAAGAATATCAATGATATACCCATCAAGATTTTCAATGGAATGAAATACCCATAAAAAATATCAATGAAATACCCATCAAGAATATCAATGAAATAACAATCAAGAATATCAATGGAATATCCATCAAGAATACCAACGAAATACCCATCAAGAATTTCAATGAAATACGAATCAAGAATATAAATGAAATACCCATGAAGTATTTCAATGAAATACAAATTAAGAATATCAATGAAATACCCATCAAGAATATCAATGAATAACCATAAAGAATATCAATGAAATACCCATCAAAAATATCAATGAAGAACCCATCAAGAATATCAATGGAATACCCATCAAGAATATCAATAGAATACCCTTCAAGAATATCAATGGAATACAAATCAAAAATATCAATGAAATAACCAATACCCATCAAGAATATCAATGAAATACCCAATATCCATCACGAATATCAATCGAATACCCATCAAGAATATCAATGGAATACTCATCAAGAATATCAATGAAATACCCATCAAGAATATCAATGAAAAACCCATCAAGAATATCAATGGAATACCCATCAAGCATATCAATGGAATACTCATCAAGAATATCAATGAAATAAAAATCAAGAATATCAATGAAATACTCATCAAGAATATCAATGAAATACCCATCAAGAATATCAATGAAACACTCATCAAGAATATCAATGAAATACTCATCAAGAATATCAATGAAATACTCATCAAGAATATCAATGAAATACTCATCAAGAATATCAATGAAACACCCATGAAGAATATCAATGAAATACTCATCAAGAATATCAATGAAATACTCATCAAGAAAATCAATGAAATACTCATCAAGAATATCAATGAAAAACTCATCAAGAATATCAATCAAATACTAATCAAGAATATCAATGAAATACTCCTCAAGAATATCAATGAAATATCCATCAAGAATATCAATCAAATACTAATCAAGAATATCAATGAAATACCCATCAAGAATATCAATGAAATACTCATCAAGAATATCAATGAAATACCCATCAAGAATATCAATGAAATACTCATCAAGAATATCAATAGAATACCCATCAAAAATATCAATGGAATACACATCAAGAATATCAATGGAATACCCAGCAAGAATATCAATGAAATAACCAATACCAATAAAGAATATCAATGGAATTACCAATACCCATCAAGAATATCAATGGAATGCCAATCAAGAATATCAATGAAATAACCAATACCCATCAAGAATATCAATGTAATACCAAGCAAGAATACCAATGAAATAACCAATACCCATCAAGAATATCAATGGAATACTCGTCAAGAATATCAATGGAAGAATATCAATGAAATACCCATCAAGAATATCAATGAAATACCCATCAAGAATATCAATGAAAAACCCATCAATAATATCAATGGAATACCCATCAAGAATATCAAATGAATACCCATGAAGAATATCAATGAAATATCCATGAAGAATATCAATGAAATACCCACGAAGAACATCATCGAAGTACCCATCAAGAATATCAATGAAATACCCATCAAGAATATCAATGGAATACCCATCAAGAATATAAATGAATTAACCATGAGGAAAATCAATGAAATAATCAATACCCAATAAGAATATCAATGGAATACCCATCAAGAATATCAATGGAATACCAATCAAGAATATGACAGGAATAACCAATACCCATCAAGAATATCAATGAAATAACTAATATCCATCAAAAATAAAAATGAAATAACCAATACCCATCAAGAATATCAATGGAATACCCATCAAGAATTCCAGTGAAATGACCATCAAGAATATCAATGAAATACCCATGAAGAATATCAATGAAATACCCATGAAGAATATCAATGAAATACCCATGAAGAATATCAGTGAAATACATATCAAGAACATCAATGAAATACCCATCAAGAATATCAATGAAATACCCATCAAGAAAACCAATGAAATTTCCATCAAGAATATCAACGAAATATCCATCAAGAATATTAATGGAATACCCATCAAGAATATCACTGGAATACCCATCAAGAATATCAATCAAATAACCAATACCCATCAAGAATATCAATGGAATACCCGTCAAGAATATCAATGGAATACCCATCAAGAATATCAATTAAATACCCATCAAGAATATCAATGGAATAGCCATCAAGAATATGTATGAAAATCCCATCAAGAATATCAATGAAATACCCATCAAGAATATCAATGAAATAACCCATCAATAATATCAATGAAATAAACATCAAGAATATCAGTGAAATACCCATAAAGAATATCAATTAAATACCCATCAAGAATATCAATAAAATACCCATCAAGAATAACAATGAAATACCCATCAAAAATATCAATGAAATAACCATACATAATATCAATAAAATAACCATGCATAATATCAATGAAATAACCAACAACCATCAAGAATGTCAATGAAATACTCAATACCCTTCTAAAATGTCAATGGAATACCTAGCAAGAATACCAATGGAATATCCATCAAGAATATAAATGAAATACCCATCAAGAATATCAACGATATAACCAATACCCATCCAGAATATAAATGAAACACCCAAAATCCATCAAGAATATCAATGGAATACCCATCAAGAATATCAATGGAATAACCATCAAGAATATCAATGGAATACCCATCGAGAATATCAATGGAATACCCATCAAGAATACCAATGAAATAACCACTAACCATCAAGAATATCAATGATACACCGAATTTCCATCAAGAATATCAATGAAATAACCAGTACCCATCAAGAATATCAATGAAATTACCAACACCCATCAAGAATATCAATGGAATGCCAATCAAGAATATCAATGAAATAACCAATACCCATCAAGAATATCAATGTAATACCCAGCAAGAATACCAATGAAATAACCAATACCCATCAAGAATATCAATGGAACACTCGTCAAGAATATCAATGGAAGAATATCAATGGAATACCCATCAAGAATATAATTGGAATACCCATCAAGAATATCAATGAATTACCCAATATCTATCAAGAATATCAATGGAATACCCATGATGAATATTAATGGAATACCAATCAAGAATATCAATGGAATACTCATCAAGAAAATAAAAGAAATAACCAAAACCCATCAAGAATATCAATGAAATACTCAATATCCATCAAGAATATCAATGAAAGATCCAATAACCATGAAGAATACAAATGCAATACCTGTCCAGAATATCAATGGAATACCCATCAAGAATATAAATGGAATACACATCAAGAATATCAATGAAATACCTGTAAAGAATATCAATGAAATACCCATCAAGAATATCAATCGAATACCCATCAAGAAAATCAATGGTATAGCCATCAAGATTACAAATGAAATACCTGTCAAGAATATCAATGGAATACCCATCAAGAATATCAATGGAATACCGATCAAGAATATCAATGAAAGACCCATCAAGAATATAAATGGAATACCCATCAAGAATATCAATGTAATAACCAAAACCCTTCAAGAATATCAATCAAATAACCAATATCCATCAAGAATATCAATGGAATACCCATCAAGAATATCAATGGAATACCCATCAAGAATATCAATGAAATATCCAATACCCATCAAGAATATCTATGAAATACCCAATATACATCAAGAATATCAATGGAATACCCATCAAGAATATCAATGGAATACCCATCAAGAATATCAATGGAATACAAATCAAGAATATCAATGAAATAACCAATACCCATCAAGAATATCAATGAAATACCCAATATCCATCACGAATATCAATCGAATACCCATCAAGAATATCAATGGAATACTCATCAAGAATATCAATGAAATACCCATCAAGAATATCAATGAAAAACCCATCAAGAATATCAATGGAATACCCATCAAGCATATCAATCGAATACTCGTCAAGAATATCAATGAAATACCAATCAAGAATATCAATGAAATACTCATCAAGAATATCAATGAAATACCCATCAAGAATATCAATGAAACACTCATCAAGAATATCAATGAAAAACTCATCAAGAAGATCAATGAAATACTCATCAAGAATATCAATGAAATACTCATCAAGAATATCAATGAAATACCTATGAAGAATATCAATGAAATACTCATCAAGAATATCAATGAAATACTCATCAAGAAAATCAATGAAATACTCATCAAGAATATCAATGAAAAACTCATCAAGAATATCAATCAAATACTAATCAAGAATATCAATGAAATACTCCTCAAGAATATCAATGAAATATCCATCAAGAATATCAATCAAATACTAATCAAGAATATCAATGAAATACCCATCAAGAATATCAATGAAATACTCATCAAGAATATCAATAAAATACCCATCAAGAATATCAATGAAATACTCATCAAGAATATCAATAGAATACCCATCAAAAATATCAATGGAATACACATCAAGAATATCAATGGAATACCCAGCAAGAATATCAATGAAATAACCAATACCAATAAAGAATATCAGTGGAATTACCAATACCCATCAAGAATATCAATGGAATGCCAATCAAGAATATCAATGAAATAACCAATACCCATCAAGAATATCAATGTAATACCCAGCAAGAATACCAATGAAATAACCAATACCCATCAAGAATATCAATGGAATACTCGTCAAGAATATCAATGGAAGAATATCAATGAAATACCCATCAAGAATATCAATGAAATACCCATCAAGAATATCAATGAAAAGCCCATCAATAATATCAATGGAATACCCATCAAGAATATCAAATGAATACCCATGAAGAATATCAATGAAATACCCACGAAGAACATCATCGAAGTACCCATCAAGAATATCAATGAAATACCCATCAAGAATATCAATGGAATACCCATCAAGAATATAAATGAAAAAACCATGAGGAAAATCAATGGAATAATCAACACTCAATAAGAATATCAATGGAATACCCATCAAGAATATCAATGGAATACCAATCAAGAATATCACAGGAATAACCAATACCCATCAAGAATATCAATGAAATAACTAATATCCATCAATAATAAAAATGAAATAACCAATACCCATCAAGAATATCAATGGAATACCCATCAAGAATTCCAGTGAAATGCCCATCAAGAATATCAATGAAATACCCAAGAAGAATATCAATGAAATACCCATGAAGAATATCAATGAAATACCCATGAAGAATATCAGTGAAATACTAATCAAGAACATCAATGAAATACCCATCAAGAATATCAATGAAATACCGATCAAGAATACCAACCAAATACCCAGCAAGAATATAAATGAAATACCCATCAACAATACCAATGAAATACCCATCAAGAATATCAATGAAATACCCATCAATGAAATAAACATCAAGACTATCAATGGAAAACCCATCAAGAATATCAATGAAATACCCATCAAGAATTTCAATGAAATAACCATCAAGAATATCAATGAAATACCCATCAAGAATATCAATGGAATACCCATCAAGAATATCAATGAAATACCAATCATGAATATCAATGATATCCCCACGAAGAAAATGAATGAAATACCCATCAAACATATCAGGGAAATAACAATCAAGAATATCAATGGATTATACATCAAGAATATCAATGGAATACCCATCAAGAATATCAATGAAAAAAACCAATACCCATCAAGAATATCAATGGCATACCCATCAAGAATATCAACGGAACACACATCAAGAATATCAATGGAATACCCATCAAGAATATCAACGAAATACCCATCAAGAATATCAATGATATATCCATCAAGAATATTAATGGAATAATCATCAAGAATATCAATGAAATACCCATCAAGAATATCAATGAAAAACCCATCAAGAATATCAATGGAATACCCATCAAGCATATCAATGGAATACTCGTCAAGAATATCAATGAAATACCAATCAAGAATATCAATGAAATACTCATCAAGAATATCAATGAAATACCCATCAAGAATATCAATGAAACACTCATCAAGAATATCAATGAAATACTCATCAAGAAGATCAATGAAATACTCATCAAGAATATCAATGAAATACTCATCAAGAATATCAATGAAATACCTATGAAGAATATCAATGAAATACTCATCAAGAATATCAATGAAATACTCATCAAGAAAATCAATGAAATACTCATCAAGAATATCAATGAAAAACTCATCAAGAATATCAATCAAATACTAATCAAGAATATCAATGAAATACTCCTCAAGAATATCAATGAAATATCCATCAAGAATATCAATCAAATACTAATCAAGAATATCAATGAAATACCCATCAAGAATATCAATGAAATACTCATCAAGAATATCAATGAAATACCCATCAAGAATATCAATGAAATACTCATCAAGAATATCAATAGAATACCCATCAAAAATATCAATGGAATACACATCAAGAATATCAATGGAATACCCAGCAAGAATATCAATGAAATAACCAATACCAATAAAGAATATCAGTGGAATTACCAATACCCATCAAGAATATCAATGGAATGCCAATCAAGAATATCAATGAAATAACCAATACCCATCAAGAATATCAATGTAATACCCAGCAAGAATACCAATGAAATAACCAATACCCATCAAGAATATCAATGGAATACTCGTCAAGAATATCAATGGAAGAATATCAATGAAATACCCATCAAGAATATCAATGAAATACCCATCAAGAATATCAATGAAAAACCCATCAATAATATCAATGGAATACCCATCAAGAATATCAAATGAATACCCATGAAGAATATCAATGAAATACCCACGAAGAACATCATCGAAGTACCCATCAAGAATATCAATGAAATACCCATCAAGAATATCAATGGAATACCCATCAAGAATATAAATGAAAAAACCATGAGGAAAATCAATGAAATAATCAACACTCAATAAGAATATCAATGGAATACCCATCAAGAATATCAATGGAATACCAATCAAGAATATCACAGGAATAACCAATACCCATCAAGAATATCAATGAAATAACTAATATCCATCAATAATAAAAATGAAATAACCAATACCCATCAAGAATATCAATGGAATACCCATCAAGAATTCCAGTGAAATGCCCATCAAGAATATCAATGAAATACCCAAGAAGAATATCAATGAAATACCCATGAAGAATATCAATGAAATACCCATGAAGAATATCAGTGAAATACTAATCAAGAACATCAATGAAATACCCATCAAGAATATCAATGAAATACCGATCAAGAATACCAACCAAATACCCAGCAAGAATATAAATGAAATACCCATCAACAATACCAATGAAATACCCATCAAGAATCTCAATGAAATACCCATCAATGAAATAAACATCAAGAATATCAATGGAAAACCCATCAAGAATATCAATGAAATACCCATCAAGAATTTCAATGAAATAACCATCAAGAATATCAATGAAATACCCATCAAGAATATCAATGGAATACCCATCAAGAATATCAATGAAATACCAATCATGAATATCAATGATATCCCCACGAAGAAAATGAATGAAATACCCATCAAACATATCAGGGAAATAACAATCAAGAATATCAATGGATTATACATCAAGAATATCAATGGAATACCCATCAAGAATATCAATGAAAAAAACCAATACCCATCAAGAATATCAATGGCATACCCATCAAGAATATCAACGGAACACACATCAAGAATATCAATGGAATACCCATCAAGAATATCAACGAAATACCCATCAAGAATATCAATGATATATCCATCAAGAATATTAATGGAATAATCATCAAGAATATCAATGAAATACCCATCAAGAATATCAATGGAATAGCCATCAAGAATATCAATGAAATACCGATCAAGAATACCAACCAAATACCCAGCAAGAATATCAATGAAATACCCATCAACAATACCAATGAAATACCCATCAAGAATATCAATGAAATACCCATCAAGAATATCAATGAAATAAACATCAAGAATATCAATGGAAAACCCATCAAGAATATCAATGAAATACCCATCAAGAATTTCAATGAAATAACCATCAAGAATATCAATGAAATACCCATCAAGAATATCAATGGAATCCCCATCAAGAATATCAATGAAATACCAATCATGAATATCAATGATATACCCACGAAGAAAATGAATGAAATACCCATCAAACATATCAGGGAAATAACAATCAAGAATATCAATGGATTACCCATCAAGAATATCAATGAATAAACCATGAAAAATATCAATGAAATAACCAATACCCATCAAGAATATCAAATAAATACCCAATACCCATCTAGAATATCAATGGAATACCCATCAAGAATATCAATGGAATACCCGTCAAGAATATCAATGGAATACCCATCAAGAATATCAATGAAATACCCAATACTCACCTAGAATATAAAGGAAATACCCAATAACCATCAAGAATATCAATGGAATACGCATCAAGAATATCAATGGAATACCCATCAAGAATATCAATTGAATACCCATCAAGAATATAAATGAAATATCCAATATCCATCAAGAATATCAATGATAACCCATTAAGAATATGAATTCAATACCCATCAAGAATATCACAGGAATATCGTTCAAGAATATAAATGAAATTACCGATACCCATGAAGAATATCAATGAAATACCCAATATCCATCAAGAATATAAATGAAATATCCAGTACCCATCAAGAATATCAATGGAATACCCATCAAGAATACCAGTGAAATGCCCATCAAGAATATCAATGAAATACCCATCAAGAATATCAATGAAATACCCATCAAGCTTATCAATGGAATATCCATGAAGAATATCAATGGAATACCCATCAAGAATATCAATGGAATAAACATCAAGAATATCAATGAAATAACCAATAACCATCAGAATAACAATGAAACACCAATAAGCCATCAAGAATATCAATGGAATAGCCATCAAGAATATCAAAGAAATACCTATCCAGAATATCAATTAAATACCGATCAAGAATACCACCCAAATAGCCATCAAGAATATCAATGGAATAGCCATCAAGAATATCAACAAAATACCCATCAAGAATATCAATGAAATATTCGTCAAGAAAATCAAATGAAATACCTGTGACAAATATCAATGGAATACAAGCAAGAATACCAGTGAAATACCCATCAAGAATATCAATGGAACACACATCAAGAATATCAATGAAATACCCATCAAGAATATCAATGAAATAACCAATAAGAATATCAATGATATACCCATCAAGAATATCAATGGAATGAAATACCGATAAAAAATATCAATGAAATACCCATCAAGAATATCAATGAAATACCAATCAAGAATATCAATGGAATATCCATCAAGAATACCAACGAAATATCCATCAAGAATTTCAATGAAATACGAATCAAGAATATAAATGAAATACCCATGAAGTATTTCAATGAAATACAAATTAAGAATATCAATGAAATACCCATCAAAAATATCAATGAATAACCATAAAGAATATCAATGAAATACCCATCAAAAATATCAATGAAAAACCCATCAAGAATATCAATGGAATACCCATCAAGAATATCAATAGAATACCCATCAAGAATATCAATGGAATACAAATCAAAAATATCAATGAAATAACCAATACCCATCAAGAATGTCAATGAAACACCCAATATCCATCACGAATATCAATCGAATACCCATCAAGAATATCAATGGAATACTCATCAAGAATATCAATGAAATACCCATCAAGAATATCAATGAAAAACCCATCAAGAATATCAATGGAATACCCATCAAGCATATCAATGGAATACTCATCAAGAATATCAATGAAATACCAATCAAGAATATCAATGAAATACGCATCAAGAATATCAATGAAATACCCATCAAGCATATCAATGAAACACTCATCAAGAATATCAATGAAATACTCATCAAGAATATCAATGAAATACTCATCAAGAATATCAATGAAATACTCATCAAGAATATCAATAAAAATACCTATGAATAATATCAATGAAATACTCATCAAGAATATCAATGAAATACTCATCAAGAAAATCAATGAAATACTCATCAAGAATATCAATGAAAAACTCATCAAGAATATCAATCAAATACTAATCAAGAATATTAATGAAATACTCCTCAAGAATATCAATGAAATATCCATCAAGAATATCAATCAAATACTAATCAAGAATATCAATGAAATACCCATCAAGAATATCAATGAAATACTCATCAAGAATATCAATGAAATACCCATCAAGAATATCAATGAAATACTCATCAAGAATATCAATAGAATACCCATCAAAAATATCAATGGAATACACATCAAGAATATCAATGGAATACCTAGCAAGAATATCAATGAAATAACCAATACCAATAAAGAATATCAGTGGAATTACCAATACCCATCAAGAATATCAATGGAATGCCAATCGAGAATATCAATGAAATAACCAATACCCATCAAGAATATAAATGTAATACCCAGCAATAATACCAATGAAATAACCAATACCCATCAAGAATATCAATGGAATACTCGTCAAGAATATCAATGGAAGAATATCAATGAAATACCCATCAAGAATATCAATGAAATACCCATCAAGAATATCAATGAAAAACCCATCAATAATATCAATGGAATACCCATCAAGAATATCAAATGAATACCCATGAAGAATATCAATGAAATATCCATGAAGAATATCAATGAAATACCCACGAAGAACATCATCGAAGTACCCATCAAGAATATCAATGAAATACCCATCAAGAATATCAATGGAATACCCATCAAGAATATAAATGAAATAACCATGATGAAAATCAATGAAATAATCAACACCCAATAAGAATATCAATGGAATACCCATCAAGAATATCAATGGAATACCAATCAAGAATATCACAGGAATAACCAATACCCATCAAGAATATCAATGAAATAACTAATATCCATCAATAATAAAAATGAAATAACCAATACCCTTCAAGAATATCAATGGTATACCCATCAAGAATTTCAATGAAATAACCATCAAGAATATCAATGAAATACCCATCAAGAATATCAATGGAATACCCATCAAGAATATCAATGAAATACCAATCATGAATATCAATGATATACCCACGAAGAAAATGAATGAAATACCCATCAAACATATCAGGGAAATAACAATCAAGAATATCAAAGGATTACCCATCAAGAATATCAATGAATAAACCATGAAAAATATCAATGAAATAACCAATACCCATCAAGAATATCAAATAAATACCCAATACCCATCTAGAATATCAATGGAATACCCATCAAGAATATCAATGGAATACCCGTCAAGAATATCAATGGAATACCCATCAAGAATATCAATGAAATACCCAATACCCACCTAGAATATAAATGAAATACCCAATAACCATCAAGAATATCAATGGAATACGCATCAAGAATATCAATGGAATACCCATCAAGAATATCAATTGAATACCCATCAAGAATATAAATGAAATATCCAATATCCATCAAGAATATCAATGATAACCCATTAAGAATATGAATTCAATACCTAACAAGAATATCACAGGAATATCGTTCAAGAATATAAATGAAATTACCGATACCCATGAAGAATATCAATGAAATACCCAATATCCATCAAGAATATAAATGAAATATCCAGTACTCATAAAGAATATCAATGGAATACCCATCAAGAATACCAGTGAAATGCCCATCAAGAATATCAATGAAATACCCATCAAGAATATCAATGAAATACCTATCAAGCTTATCAATGGAATATCCATGAAGAATATCAATGGAATACCCATCAAGAACATCAATGGAATAAACATCAAGAATATCAATGAAATAACCAATAACCATCAGAATAACAATGAAACACCAATAAGCCATCAAGAATATCAATGGAATAGCCATCAAGAATATCAAAGAAATACCTATCCAGAATATCAATTAAATACCGATCAAGAATACCACCCAAATAGCCATCAAGAATATCAATGGAATAGCCATCAAGAATATCAACAAAATACCCATCAAGAATATCAATGAAATATTCGTCAAGAAAATCAAATGAAATACCTGTGACAAATATCAATGGAATACAAGCAAGAATACCAGTGAAATACCCATCAAGAATATCAATGGAACACACATCAAGAATATCAATGAAATACCCATCAAGAATATCAATGAAATAACCAATAAGAATATCAATGATATACCCATCAAGATTTTCAATGGAATGAAATACCCATAAAAAATATCAATGAAATACCCATCAAGAATATCAATGAAATAACAATCAAGAATATCAATGGAATATCCATCAAGAATACCAACGAAATACCCATCAAGAATTTCAATGAAATACGAATCAAGAATATAAATGAAATACCCATGAAGTATTTCAATGAAATACAAATTAAGAATATCAATGAAATACCCATCAAGAATATCAATGAATAACCATAAAGAATATCAATGAAATACCCATAAAAAATATCAATGAAGAACCCATCAAGAATATCAATGGAATACCCATCAAGAATATCAATAGAATACCCTTCAAGAATATCAATGGAATACAAATCAAAAATATCAATGAAATAACCAATACCCATCAAGAAAATCAATGAAATACCCAATATCCATCACGAATATCAATCGAATACCCATCAAGAATATCAATGGAATACTCATCAAGAATATCAATGAAATACCCATCAAGAATATCAATGAAAATCCCATCAAGAATATCAATGGAATACCCATCAAGCATATCAATGGAATACTCATCAAGAATATCAATGAAATACCAATCAAGAATATCAATGAAATACTCATCAAGAATATCAATGAAATACCCATCAAGAATATCAATGAAACACTCATCAAGAATATCAATGAAATACTCATCAAGAATATCAATGAAATACTCATCAAGAATATCAATGAAATACTCATCAAGAATATCAATGAAACACCCATGAAGAATATCAATGAAATACTCATCAAGAATATCAATGAAATACTCATCAAGAAAATCAATGAAATACTCATCAAGAATATCAATGAAAAACTCATCAAGAATATCAATCAAATACTAATCAAGAATATCAATGAAATACTCCTCAAGAATATCAATGAAATATCCATCAAGAATATCAATCAAATACTAATCAAGAATATCAATGAAATACCCATCAAGAATATCAATGAAATACTCATCAAGAATATCAATGAAATACCCATCAAGAATATCAATGAAATACTCATCAAGAATATCAATAGAATACCCATCAAAAATATCAATGGAATACACATCAAGAATATCAATGGAATACCCAGCAAGAATATCAATGAAATAACCAATACCAATAAAGAATATCAATGGAATTACCAATACCCATCAAGAATATCAATGGAATGCCAATCAAGAATATCAATGAAATAACCAATACCCATCAAGAATATCAATCTAATACCAAGCAAGAATACCAATGAAATAACCAATACCCATCAAGAATATCAATGGAATACTCGTCAAGAATATCAATGGAAGAATATCAATGAAATACCCATCAAGAATATCAATGAAATACCCATCAAGAATATCAATGAAAAACCCATCAATAATATCAATGGAATACCCATCAAGAATATCAAATGAATACCCATGAAGAATATCAATGAAATATCCATGAAGAATATCAATGAAATACCCACGAAGAACATCATCGAAGTACCCATCAAGAATATCAATGAAATACCCATCAAGAATATCAATGGAATACCCATCAAGAATATAAATGAATTAACCATGAGGAAAATCAATGAAATAATCAATACCCAATAAGAATATCAATGGAATACCCATCAAGAATATCAATGGAATACCAATCAAGAATATGACAGGAATAACCAATACCCATCAAGAATATCAATGAAATAACTAATATCCATCAAAAATAAAAATGAAATAACCAATACCCATCAAGAATATCAATGGAATACCCATCAAGAATTCCAGTGAAATGACCATCAAGAATATCAATGAAATACCCATGAAGAATATCAATGAAATACCCATGAAGAATATCAATGAAATACCCATGAAGAATATCAGTGAAATACATATCAAGAACATCAATGAAATACCCATCAAGAATATCAATGAAATACCCATCAAGAAAACCAATGAAATTTCCATCAAGAACATCAACGAAATATCCATCAAGAATATTAATGGAATACCCATCAAGAATATCACTGGAATACCCATCAAGAATATCAATCAAATAACCAATACCCATCAAGAATATCAATGGAATACCCGTCAAGAATATCAATGGAATACCCATCAAGAATATCAATTAAATACCCATCAAGAATATCAATGGAATAGCCATCAAGAATATGTATGAAAATCCCATCAAGAATATCAATGAAATACCCATCAAGAATATCAATGAAATAACCCATCAATAATATCAATGAAATAAACATCAAGAATATCAGTGAAATACCCATGAAGAATATCAATTAAATACCCATCAAGAATATCAATAAAATACCCATCAAGAATAACAATGAAATACCCATCAAAAATATCAATGAAATAACCATACATAATATCAATAAAATAACCATGCATAATATCAATGAAATAACCAACAACCATCAAGAATGTCAATGAAATACCCAATACCCTTCTAAAATGTCAATGGAATACCTAGCAAGAATACCAATGGAATATCCATCAAGAATATAAATGAAATACCCATCAAGAATATCAACGATATAACCAATACCCATCCAGAATATAAATGAAACACCCAAAATCCATCAAGAATATCAATGGAATACCCATCAAGAATATCAATGGAATAACCATCAAGAATATCAATGGAATACCCATCGAGAATATCAATGGAATACCCATCAAGAATACCAATGAAATAACCACTAACCATCAAGAATATCAATGATACACCGAATTTCCATCAAGAATATCAATGAAATAACCAGTACCCATCAAGAATATCAATGCAATTACCAACACCCATCAAGAATATCAATGGAATGCCAATCAAGAATATCAATGAAATAACCAATACCCATCAAGAATATCAATGTAATACCCAGCAAGAATACCAATGAAATAACCAATACCCATCAAGAATATCAATGGAACACTCGTCAAGAATATCAATGGAAGAATATCAATGGAATACCCATCAAGAATATAATTGGAATACCCATCAAGAATATCAATGAATTACCCAATATCTATCAAGAATATCAATGGAATACCCATGATGAATATTAATGGAATACCAATCAAGAATATCAATGGAATACTCATCAAGAAAATAAAAGAAATAACCAAAACCCATCAAGAATATCAATGAAATACTCAATATCCATCAAGAATATCAATGAAAGATCCAATAACCATGAAGAATACAAATGCAATACCTGTCCAGAATATCAATGGAATACCCATCAAGAATATAAATGGAATACACATCAAGAATATCAATGAAATACCTGTAAAGAATATCAATGAAATACCCATCAAGAATATCAATCGAATACCCATCAAGAATATCAATGGTATAGCCATCAAGATTACAAATGAAATACCTGTCAAGAATATCAATGGAATACCCATCAAGAATATCAATGGAATACCGATCAAGAACATCAATGAAAGACCCATCAAGAATATCAATGGAATACCCATCAAGAATATCAATGTAATAACCAAAACCCTTCAAGAATATCAATCAAATACCCAATATCCATCAAGAATATCAATGGAATACCCATCAAGAATATCAATGGAATACCCATCAAGAATATCAATGAAATATCCAATACCCATCAAGAATATCTATGAAATACTCTATATCCATCAAGAATATCAATGAAATATCCAATACCCATGAAGCATACAAATGAAATACTCATCAAGAAAATCAATGGAATACCCATCAAGAATATCAATGGAATACCCATCAAGAATATCAATGAAATACCTGTCAAGAATATCAATGAAATACCTATCAAGAATATCAATGGAATACCCATCAAAAATATCAGTGAAATAACCAATACCTATCAAGAATATCAATGGAATACGCATCAAGACTACAAATGAAAAACCTGTCAAGAATATCAATGGAATACCTTTCAAGAACATCAGTGGAATACCCATCAAGAATACCAATGACATAACCAATACCCATCAAGAATATCAATGAAATACCCAAAATCCATCAAAAATATCAATGGAATACCGATCAAGAATATCAATGGAATATATCAATGGAATACCCATCAAGAATACCAGTGAAAAAACCAATACCCATCAAGAATATCAATGAAATGCCCTATATCCATCAAGAATATCAATGGAATACCCAATACCCATCTAGAATATCAATGGAATAGTTATCAAGAATATCTATGGAGCACCCAACCAGAATATCAATGAAATACCGATCAAGAAAACCAACCAAATACCCGTCAAGAATATCAATGGAATAGCCATCAAGAACATCAATGAAATATCCATCAAGAATATCAAATGAAATACCTGTCATAAATATCAATGTAATACCCAGCAAAAGTACCAGTGAAATACTCATCAAGAATATCAATGGAATAACCATCAGGAATATCAATGAAATACCCATCAAGAATATCAATGAAATTCCAATCAAGAATATCATAGAAATACCCATCAATAGTATAAATGGAATACCCATCAAGAATATCAATGAAAAATCCATTAAGAATATCAATGAAATACCCATCAAAAATATCAATGAAATACCCATCAAGAATATCAATGAAATACCCATCAAAAATATCAATGAAATACACATCAAGAATATCAATGGAATACCCATCAAGAATATCAATGAAATACCCATCAAAAATATCAATGAAACACCCATCAAGAATATCAATGAAATACCCATCAAAAATATCAATGAAATACACATCAAGAATATCAATGGAATACCCATCAAGAATATCAATGAAATAACCATCAAGAATATCAGTGAAATACCCATGAAGAATTTCAATGAAATACCCATCAAGAATATCAATGGAATACCCATCGAGAATATCAATGGAATACCCATCAAGAAAACCAATGAAATAACCACTAACCATCAAGAATATCAATGATACACCGAATTTCCATCAAGAATATCAATGAAATAACCAATACAAATCAAGAATATCAATGAAATTACCAATACTTATCAAGAATATCAATGGAATGCCAATCAAGAATATCATTGAAATAACCAATACCCATCAAGAATATCAATGAAATAACTAATATCCATCAATAATAAAAATGAAATAACCAAAACCCATCAAGAATATCAATGGAATACCCATCAAGAATTCCAGTGAAATGCCCATCAAGAATATCAATGAAATACCCATGAAGAATATCAATGAAACACCCATGAAGAATATCAATGAAATACCCATGAAGAATATCAGTGAAATACCCATCAAGAATATCAATGAAATACATATCAAGAATATCAATGAAATACCCATGAAGAATATCAACGAAATACCCATCAAGACTATCAATGAAATACCCGTCAAGAATATCAATGGAATACCCATCAAGAATATCAATTAAATACGCATGAAGAATATCAATGGAATAGCCATCAAGAATATGTATGAAAATCCCATCCAGAATATCAATGAAATACCGATCAAGAAAACCAACCAAATACCCGTCAAGAATCTCAATGGAATAGCCGTCAAGAATATCAACGAAATACCCATCAAGAATATAAATGAAATATCCATCAAGAATATCAAATGAAATACCTGTCAAAAATATCAATGCAATACCCAGCAAAAGTACCAGTGAAATACTCATCACGAATATCAATGGAATAACCATCAGGAATATCAATGAAACACCCATCAAGAATATCAATGAAATACCCATCAAAAATATCAATGAAATACACATCAAGAATATCAATGGAATACCCATCAAGAATATCAATGAAATAACCATCAAGAATATTAGTGAAATACCCATGAAGAATATCAATGAAATACCCATCAAGAATATCAATAAAATATCCATCAAGAATATCAATGAAATACCCATCAATAATATCAATGAAATAACCATGCATAATATCAATGAAATAACCAACACCCATCAAGAATGTCAATGAAATACCCAATACCCTTCTAAAATGTTAATGGAATACCCAGCAAGAATACCAAGGGAATATCCATCAAGAATATAAATGAAATACCCATCAAGAATATCAATGATATAACCAATACCCATCAAGAATATAAATGAAACAACCAAAATCCATCAAGAATATCAATGGAATACCCATCAAGAATATCAATGGAATACCCATCAAGAATATCAATGGAATACCCATCGAGAATATCAATGAAATACCCATCAAGAATACCAATGATATAACCAAGAACCATCAAGAATATCAATGATACACCTAATTTCCATCAAGAATATCAATGAAATAACCAATACAAATCAAGAATATCAATGAAATTACCAATACCCATCAAGAATATCAATGGAATGCCAATCAAGAATATCATTGAAATAACCAATACCCATCAAGAATATCAATGAAATAACTAATATCCATCAATAATAAAAATGAAATAACCAATACCCATCAAGAATATCAATGGAATTCCCATCAAGAATTCCAGTGAAATGCCCATCAAGAATATCAATGAAATACCCATGAAGAATATCAATGAAATACCCATGAAGAATATCAATGAAATACCCATGAAGAATATCAGTGAAATACCCATCAAGAATATCAATGAAATACATATCAAGAATATCAATGAAATACCCATCAAGAATATCAATGAAATACCCATCAAGACTATCAATGGAATACCCGTCAAGAATATCAATGGAATACCCATCAAGAATATCAATTAAATACGCATGAAGAATATCAATGGAATAGCCATCAAGAATATGTATGAAAATCCCATCCAGAATATCAATGAAATACCGATCAAGAAAACCAACCAAATACCCGTCAAGAATCTCAATGGAATAGCCGTCAAGAATATCAACGAAATACCCATCAAGAATATCAATGAAATATCCATCAAGAATATCAAATGAAATACCTGTCATAAATATCAATGCAATACCAAGCAAAAGTACCAGTAAAATACTCATCAAGAATATCAATGGAATAACCATCAGGAATATCAATGAAATACCCATCAAGAATATCAATGAAATTCCAATCAAGAATATCAATGAAATACCCATAAATAGCATCAATGGAATACCCATCAAGAATATCAATGAAAAATCCATCAAGAAAATCAATGAAATACCCATCAAAAATATCAATGAAATTCCCATCAAGAATATCAATGAAATACCCATCAAAAATATCAATGAAATACACATCAAGAATATCAATGGAATACCCATCAAGAATATCAATGAAATAACCATCAAGAATATCAATGAAATACCCATCAAGAATATCAATGGAATACCCATCAAGAATATCAATGTAATACCCAATACCCACCTAGAAAATCAATGAAATACCCAAAAACCATCAAGAATATCAATGAAATACCAATCATGAATATCAATGATATACCCACGAAGAAAATGAATTAAATACCAATCAAACACATCAATGAAATAACAATCAAGAATATCAATGGATTACCCATCAAGAATATCAATGAAAAAACCATGAAAAATATCAATGAAATAACCAATACGCATCAAGAATATCAAATAAATACCCAATACCCATCTAGAATATCAATGGAATACCCATCAAGAATATTAATGGAATACCCGTCAAGAATATCAATGGAATACCCATCAAGAATATCAATGAAATACCCAATACCCACCTAGAATATCAATGAAACACCCAATAACCATCAAGAATATCAATGGAATACGCATCAAGAATATCAATGGAATATCCATCAAGAATATCAATTGAATACCCATCAAGAATATAAATGAAATATCCAATATCCATCAAGAATATCAATGAATACCCATTAAAAATATCAATTCAATACCCATCAAGAATATCACAGGAATATCGTTCAAGAATATAAATGAAATTACCGATACCCATGAAGAATATCAATGAAATACCCAATATCCATCAAGAATATAAATGAAATATCCAGTACCCATCAAAAATATCAATGAAATACACATCAAGAATATCAATGGAATACCCATCAAGAATATCAATGAAATACCCATCAAAAATATCAATGAAACACCCATCAAGAATATCAATGAAATACCCATCAAGAATATCAATGGAATACCCATCGAGAATATCAATGGAATACCCATCAAGAAAACCAATGAAATAACCACTAACCATCAAGAATATCAATGATACACCGAATTTCCATCAAGAATATCAATGATATAACCAATACAAATCAAGAATATCAATGAAATTACCAATACTTATCAAGAATATCAATGGAATGCCAATCAAGAATATCATTGAAATAACCAATACCCATCAAGAATATCAATGAAATAACTAATATCCATCAATAATAAAAATGAAATAACCAAAACCCATCAAGAATATCAATGGAATACCCATCAAGAATTCCAGTGAAATGCCCATCAAGAATATCAATGAAATACCCATGAAGAATATCAATGAAACACCCATGAAGAATATCAATGAAATACCCATGAAGAATATCAGTGAAATACCCATCAAGAATATCAATGAAATACATATCAAGAATATCAATGAAATACCCATGAAGAATATCAACGAAATACCCATCAAGACTATCAATGAAATACCCGTCAAGAATATCAATGGAATACCCATCAAGAATATCAATTAAATACGCATGAAGAATATCAATGGAATAGCCATCAAGAATATGTATGAAAATCCCATCCAGAATATCAATGAAATACCGATCAAGAAAACCAACCAAATACCCGTCAAGAATCTCAATGGAATAGCCGTCAAGAATATCAACGAAATACCCATCAAGAATATAAATGAAATATCCATCAAGAATATCAAATGAAATACCTGTCAAAAATATCAATGCAATACCCAGCAAAAGTACCAGTGAAATACTCATCACGAATATCAATGGAATAACCATCAGGAATATCAATGAAACACCCATCAAGAATATCAATGAAATACCCATCAAAAATATCAATGAAATACACATCAAGAATATCAATGGAATACCCATCAAGAATATCAATGAAATAACCATCAAGAATATTAGTGAAATACCCATGAAGAATATCAATGAAATACCCATCAAGAATATCAATAAAATATCCATCAAGAATATCAATGAAATACCCATCAATAATATCAATGAAATAACCATGCATAATATCAATGAAATAACCAACACCCATCAAGAATGTCAATGAAATACCCAATACCCTTCTAAAATGTTAATGGAATACCCAGCAAGAATACCAAGTGAATATCCATCAAGAATATAAATGAAATACCCATCAAGAATATCAATGATATAACCAATACCCATCAAGAATATAAATGAAACAACCAAAATCCATCAAGAATATCAATGGAATACCCATCAAGAATATCAATGGAATACCCATCAAGAATATCAATGGAATACCCATCGAGAATATCAATGAAATACCCATCAAGAATACCAATGATATAACCACTAACCATCAAGAATATCAATGATACACCTAATTTCCATCAAGAATATCAATGAAATAACCAATACAAATCAAGAATATCAATGAAATTACCAATACCCATCAAGAATATCAATGGAATGCCAATCAAGAATATCATTGAAATAACCAATACCCATCAAGAATATCAATGAAATAACTAATATCAATCAATAATAAAAATGAAATAACCAATACCCATCAAGAATATCAATGGAATTCCCATCAAGAATTCCAGTGAAATGCCCATCAAGAATATCAATGAAATACCCATGAAGAATATCAATGAAATACCCATGAAGAATATCAATGAAATACCCATGAAGAATATCAGTGAAATACCCATCAAGAATATCAATGAAATACATATCAAGAATATCAATGAAATACCCATCAAGAATATCAATGAAATACCCATCAAGACTATCAATGGAATACCCGTCAAGAATATCAATGGAATACCCATCAAGAATATCAATTAAATACGCATGAAGAATATCAATGGAATAGCCATCAAGAATATGTATGAAAATCCCATCCAGAATATCAATGAAATACCGATCAAGAAAACCAACCAAATACCCGTCAAGAATCTCAATGGAATAGCCGTCAAGAATATCAACGAAATACCCATCAAGAATATCAATGAAATATCCATCAAGAATATCAAATGAAATACCTGTCATAAATATCAATGCAATACCAAGCAAAAGTACCAGTAAAATACTCATCAAGAATATCAATGGAATAACCATCAGGAATATCAATGAAATACCCATCAAGAATATCAATGAAATTCCAATCAAGAATATCAATGAAATACCCATCAATAGCATCAATGGAATACCCATCAAGAATATCAATGAAAAATCCATCAAGAAAATCAATGAAATACCCATCAAAAATATCAATGAAATGCCCATCAAGAATATCAATGAAATACCCATCAAAAATATCAATGAAATACACATCAAGAATATCAATGGAATACCCATCAAGAATATCAATGAAATAACCATCAAGAATATCAATGAAATACCCATCAAGAATATCAATGGAATACCCATCAAGAATATCAATGAAATACCCAATACCCACCTAGAAAATCAATGAAATACCCAAAAACCATCAAGAATATCAATGAAATACCAATCATGAATATCAATGATATACCCACGAAGAAAATGAATTAAATACCAATCAAACACATCAATGAAATAACAATCAAGAATATCAATGGATTACCCATCAAGAATATCAATGAAAAAACCATGAAAAATATCAATGAAATAACCAATACGCATCAAGAATATCAAATAAATACCCAAAACCCATCTAGAATATCAATGGAATACCCATCAAGAATATTAATGGAATACCCGTCAAGAATATCAATGGAATACCCATCAAGAATATCAATGAAATACCCAATACCCACCTAGAATATCAATGAAACACCCAATAACCATCAAGAATATCAATGGAATACGCATCAAGAATATCAATGGAATATCCATCAAGAATATCAATTGAATACCCATCAAGAATATAAATGAAATATCCAATATCCATCAAGAATATCAATGAATACCCATTAAAAATATCAATTCAATACCCATCAAGAATATCACAGGAATATCGTTCAAGAATATAAATGAAATTACCGATACCCATGAAGAATATCAATGAAATACCCAATATCCATCAAGAATATAAATGAAATATCCAGTACCCATCAAGAATATCAATGGAATACCCATCAAGAATACCAGTGAAATGCCCATCAAGAATATCAATGAAAAACCCATCAAGAATATCAATGAAATCCCCATCAAGCTTATCAATGTAATATCCATGAAGAATATCAATGGAATACGCATCAAGAATATCAATGGAATACCCATCAAGAATATCAATGAAATAACCAACACCCATCAAGAATAACTATGAAACACCAATAAGCCATCAAGAATATCAAAGAAATACTTATCCAGAATATCAATTAAATACCGATCAAGAATACCACCCAAATAGCCATCAAGAATATCAATGGAAAAGCCATCAAGAATATCAACAAAATACCCATCAAGAATATCAATGAAATATTCGTCAAGAAAATCAAATGAAATACCTGTGAAAAAAATCAATGGAATACAAGCAAGAATACCAGTGAAATACCCATCAAGAATATCAATGTAATACACATCAAGAATATCAATGAAATACACATCAAGAATATCAATGAAATACCCAATAAGAATATCAATGATATACCCATCAAGAATATCAATGGAATGAAATACCCATAAAACATATCAATGAAATACCCATCAAGAATATCAATGAAATACCAATCAAGAATATCAATGGAATATCCATCAAGAATACCAACGAAATACCCATCAAGAATTTCAATGAAATACGAATCAAGAATATAAATGAAATACCCATGAAGTATTTCAATGAAATAACAATTAAGAATATCAATGAAATACCCATCAAGAATATCAATGAATAACCATAAAGAATATCAATGAAATACCCATCAAAAATATCAATGAAAAACCCAACAAGAATATCAATGGAATACCCATCAAGAATATCAATAGAATACCCATCAAGAATATCAATGGAATACAAATCAAAAATATCAATGGAATACTCATCAAGAATATCAATGAAATACCCATTAAGAATATCAATGAAAAACCCATCAAGAATATCAATGGAATACCCATCAAGCATATCAATGGAATACTCATCAAGAATATCAATGAAATACCAATCAAGAATATCAATGAAATACTCATCAAGAAAATCAATGAAATACCCATCAAGAATATCAATGAAATACTCATCAAGAATATCAATGAAATACTCATCAAGAATATCAATGAAATACTAATCAAGAATATCAATGAAAAACCCATGAAGAATATCAATGAAATACTCATCAAGAATATCAATGAAATACTCATCAAGAATATCAATGAAATACTCATCAAGAATATCAATGAAAAACTCATCAAGAATATCAATCAAATACTAATCAAGAATATCAATGAAATACTCATCAAGAATATCAATGAAATATCCATCAAGAATATCAATCAAATACTAATCAAGAATATCAATGAAATACCCATCAAGAATATCAATGAAATAAACATCAAGAATATCAACGAAATACCCATAAAGAATATAAATGAAATATCCATCAAGAATATCAAATGAAATACCTGTCATAAATATCAATGCAATACCCAGCAAAAGTACCAGTGAAATACTCATCAAGAATATCAATGGAATAACCATCAGGAATATCAATGAAACACAAATCAAGAATATCAATGAAATACCCATCAAAAATATCAATGAAATACACATCAAGAATATAAATGGAATACCCATCAAGTATATCAATGAAATAACCATCAAGAATATCAGTGAAATACCCATGAAGAATATCAATGAAATACCCATCAAGAATATCAATAAAATACCCATCAAGAATATCAATGAAATACCCATCAATAATATCAATGAAATAACCATGCATAATATCAATGAAATAACCAACACCCATCAAGAATGTCAATGAAATAACCAATACCCTTCCAAAAATGTTAACGGAATACCCAGCAAGAATACCAATGGAATATCCATCAAGAATATAAATGAAATACCCATCAAGAATATCAATGATATAACCAATACCCATCAAGAATATAAATGAAACAACCAAAATCCATCGAGAATATCAATGGAATACCCATCAAGAATATCAATGGAATACACATCAAGAATATCAATGGAATACCCATCGAGAATATCAATGAAATACCCATCAAGAATACCAATAAAATAACCACTAACCATCAAGAAAATCAATGATACACCTAATTTCCATCAAGAATATCAATGAAATAACCAATACAAATCAAGAATATCAATGAAATTACCAATACCCATCAAGAATATCAATGGAATGCCAATCAAGAATATCATTGAAATAACCAATACCCATCAAGAATATCAATGAAAGATCCAATACCCATGAAGAATACAAATGCAATACCTGTCCAGAATATCAATGGAATACCCATCAAGAATATCAATGGAATACCCATCAAGAATTCCAGTGAAATGCCCATCAAGAATATCAATGAAATACCCATGAAGAATATCAATGAAATACCCATGAAGAATATCAATGAAATACCCATGAAGAATATCAGTGAAATACCCATCAAGAATATCAATGAAATACATATCAAGAATATCAATGAAATACCCATCAAGAATATCAATGAAATACTCATCAAGACTATCAATGGAATACCCGTCAAGAATATCAATGGAATAACCATCAAGAATATCAATTAAATACGCATGAAGAATATCAATGGAATAGCCATCAAGACTATGTATGAAAATCCCATCCAGAATATCAATGAAATACCGATCAAGAATATAAATGAAATATCCATCAAGAATATCAAATGAAATACCTGTCATAAATATCAATGCAATACCCAGCAAAAGTACCAGTGAAATACTCATCAAGAATATCAATGGAATAACCATCAGGAATATCAATGAAATACCCATCAAGAATATCAATCAAATTCCAATCAAGAATATCAATGAAATACCCATCAATAGCATCAATGGAATACCCATCAAGAATATCAATGAAAAATCCATCATTAATATCAATGAAATACCCATCAAAAATATCAATGAAATACCCATCAAGAATATCAATGAAATACCCATCAAAAATATCAATGAAATACACATCAAGAATATCAATGGAATACCCATCAAGAATATGAATGAAATAACCATCAAGAATATCAATGAAATACCCATGAAGAATATCAATAAAATACCCATCAAGAATATCAATAAAATACCCAACAAGAATATCAATGAAATACCCATCAATAATATCAATGAAATAACCATGCATAATATCAATGAAATGACCAAAACCCATCAAGAATGTCAATAAAATACCCAATACCATTCTAAAATGTCAATGGAATACCCAGCAAGAATACCAATGGAATATCCATCAAGAACATAAATGAAATACCCATCAAGAATATCAATGATATAACCAATACCCATCAAGAATATAAATGAAACACCCAAAATCCATCAAGAATATCAATGGAATACTCATCAAGAATACCAATTAAATAACCAATACCCATCAAGAATATCAATGATATACCCAATTTCCATCAAGAATATCAATGAAATAACCAATACCCATCAAGAATATCAATGGAATGCCAATCAAGAATATCAATGAAATAACCAATACCCATCAAGAATATCAATGTAATACCCAGCAAGAATACCAATTAAATAACCAATACCCATCAAGAATATCAATGATATACGCAATTTTCATCAAGAATATCAATGGAATACTCGTCAAGAATATCAATGGAAGAATATCAATGGAATACCCATCAAGAAAATAATTGAAATACCCATCAAGAATATCAATGAATTACCCAATATCTATCAAGAATATCAATGGAATACCCATGATGAATATTAATGGAATACCAATCAAGAATATCGATGGAATACTCATCAAGAATATAAAAGAAATAACCAAAACCCATGAAGAATATCAATGAAATACTCAATATCCATCAAGAATATCAATGAAAGATCCAATACCCATGAAGAATACAAATGCAATACCTGTCCAGAATATCAATGGAATACCCATCAAGAATATCAATGAAATACCTGTAAAGAATATCAATGAAATACCCATCAAGAATATCAATGGAATACCAATCAAGAATATCAATGGTATATCCAACAAGATTACAAATGAAATACCTGTCAAGAATATCAATGGAATACCCATCAAGAATATCAATGGAATACCCATCAAGAATATCAATGTAATAACCAATACCCATCAAGAATATCAATGAAATACCCAATATACATCAAGAATATCAATGGAATACCCATCAAGAATATCAATGGAATACACATCAAGAATATCAATGGAATACAAATCAAGAATATCAATGAAATATCCAATACCCATCAAAAATATCTATGAAATACCCTATATCCATCAAGAATATCAATGAAATGTCCAATACCCATGAAGCATACAAATGAAATGCCTGTCAAGAATATCATTGGAATACCCATCAAGAATATCAATGGAATACCCATCAAGAATATCCATGAAATACCTGTCAAGAATATCAATGAAATACCCATCAAGAATATCAATGGAATACCCATCAGGAATATCAGTGAAATAACCAATACCTATCAAGAATATCAATGGAATACGCATCAAGAATACAAATGAAAAACCTGTCAAGAATATCAATGGAATACCTTTCAAGAATATCAGTGGAATACCCATCAAGAATACCAATGACATAACCAATACCCATCAAGAATATCAATGAAATACCCAAAATCCATCAAAAATATCAATGGAATACCGATCAAGAATATCAATGGAATATATCAATAGAATACCCATCAAGAATACCAGTGAAATAACCAATACCCATCAAGAATATCAATGAAATGCCCTATATCCATCAAGAATATCAATGGAATACCCAATATCCATCTAGAATATCAATGGAATAGCCATCAAGAATATCTATGGAACACCCATCCAGAATATCAATGAAATACCGATCAAGAAAACCAACCAAATACCCGTCAAGAATATCAATGGAATAGCCATCAAGAATATCAATGAAATATCCATCAAGAATATCAAATGAAATACCTGTCATAAATATCAATGCAATACCCAGCAAAAGTACCAGTGAAATACTCATCAAGAATATCAATGGAATAACCATCAGGAATATCAATGAAATACCCATCAAGAATATCAATGAAATTCCAATCAAAAATATCAATGAAATACCCATCAATAGCATAAATGGAATACCCATCAAGAATATCAATGAAAAATTCATCAAGAATATCAATGAAATACCCATCAAAAATATCATTGAAATACCCATCAAGAATATCAATGAAATACCCATCAAAAATATCAATGAAATACACATCAAGAATATCAATGAAATACCCATCAAAAATATCAATGAAATACCCATCAAAAATATCAATGAAACACCCATCAAGAATATCAATGAAATACCCATCAAAAATATCAATGAAATACACATCAAGAATATCAATGGAATACCCATGAAGAATATCAATGAAATAACCATCAAGAATATCAGTGAAACACCCATGAAGAATATCAAGGAAATACCCATCAAGAATATCAATAAAGTACCCATCAAGAATATCAATGAATAACCCATCAATAATATCAATGAAATAACCATGCATAATATCAATGAAATAACCAACACCCATCAAGAATGTCAATGAAATACCCAATACCCTTCTAAAATGTCAATGGAATACCCAGCAAGAATACCAATGGAATATCCAGCAAGAATATAAATGAAATACCCATCAAGAATATCAATGATATAACCAATACCCATCAAGAATATAAATGAAACACCCAAAATCCATCAAGAATATCAATGGAATACCCATCAAGAATATCAATGGAATACCCATCAAGAATATCAATGGAATACCCATCGAGAATATCAATGGAATACCCATCAAGAATACCAATGAAATAATCACTAACCATCAAGAATATCAATGATACACCGAATTTCCATCAAGAATATCAATGAAATAACCAATACCCATCAAGAATATCAATGAAATTACCAATACCCATCAAGAATATCAATGGAATGCCAATCAAGAATATCAATGAAATAACCAATACCCATCAAGAATATCAATGTAATACCCAGCAAGAATACCAATTAAATAACCAATACCCATCAAGAATATCAATGATATACCCAATTTCCATCAAGAATATCAATGGAATACTCGTCAAGAATATCAATGGAAGAATATCAATGGAATACCCATCAAGAATATAATTGAAATACCCATCAAGAATATCAATGAATTACCCAATATCTATCAAGAATATCAATGGAATACCCATGATGAATATTAATGGAATACCAATCAAGAATACCAATGGAATACTCATCAAGAATATAAAAGAAATAACCAAAACCCATGAAGAATATCAATGAAATACTGAATATCCATCAAGAATATCAATGAAAGATCCAATACCCATGAAGAATACAAATGCAATACCTGTCCAGAATATCAATGGAATACCCATCAAGAATATCAATGGAATACCCATCAAGAAATCAATGAAATACCTGTAAAGAATATCAATGAAATACCCATCAAGAATATCAATGGAATACCCATCAAGAATATCAATGGTATATCAATCAAGATTACAAATGAAATACCTGTCAAGAATATCAATGGAATACCCATCAAGAATATCAATGGAATACCCATGAAGAATATCAATGTAATAACCAATACCCGTCAAGAATATCAATGAAATCCCCAATATCCATCAAGAATATCAATGGAATACCCATCAAGAATATCAATGGAATACCCATCAAGAATATCAATGGAATACCCATCAAGAATATCAATGAAATATCCAATACCCATCAAAAATATCTATGAAATACCCTATATCCATCAAGAGTATCAATGAAATATCCAATACCCATGAAGAATACAAATGAAATACCTGTCAGAATATCAATGGAAAACCCATCAAGAATATCAATGGAATTCCCATCAAGAATATCAATGAAATACCTGTCAAGAATATCAATGAAATACCCATCAAGAATATCAATGGAATACCCATCAAGAATATCAGTGAAATAACCAGTACCTATCAAGAATATCAATGGAAAACCCATCAAGAGTACAAATGAAAAACCTGTCAAGAATATCAATGGAATACCTTTCAAGAATATCAGTGGAATACCCATCAAGAATACCAATGACATAACCAATACCCATCAAGAATATCAATGAAATACCCAAAATCCATCAAAAATATCAATGGAATACCGATCAAGAATATCAATGGAATACCCATCAAGAATACCAGTGAAATAACCAATACCCATCAAGAATATCAATGAAATGCCCTATATCCATCAAGAATATCAATGGAATACCCAATACCCATCTAGAATATCAATGGAACAGCCATCAAGAATATCTATGGAACACCCATCCAGAATATCAATGAAATACTGATCAAGAAAACCAACCAAATACCCGTCAAGAATATCAATGGAATAGCCATCAAGAATATCAACGAAATACCCATCAAGAATATCAATGAAATATCCATCAAGAATATCAAATGAAATACCTGTCATAAATATCAATACAATACCCAAAAAAAGTACCAGTGAAATACTCATCATGAATATCAATGGAATAACCATCAGGAATATCAATGAAATACCCATCAAGAATATCAATGAAATTCCAATCAAGAATATCAATGAAATACCCATCAATAGCATCAATGGAATACCCATCAAGAATATCAATGAAAAATCCATCAAGAATATCAATGAAATACCCATCAAAAATATCAATGAAATACCCATCAAGAATATCAATGAAATACCCATCAAAAATATCAATGAAACACCAATCAAGAATATCAATGAAATACCCATCAAAAATATCAATGAAATACACATCAAGAATATCAATGGAATACCCATCAAAAATATCAATGAAACAACCATCAAGAATATCAGTGAAATAAATACCCATGAAGAATATCAATGAAATACCCATCAAGAATATCAATAAAATACCAATCAAGAATATCAATGAAATACCCATCAATAATATCAATGAAATAACCATGCATAATATCAATGAAATAACCAACACCCATCAAGAATGTCAATGAAATTCCCAATACCCTTCTAAAATGTCAATTGAATACCCAGCAAGAATACCAATGGAATATCCATGAAGAATATAAATGAAATACCCATCAAGAATATCAATGATATAACCAATACCCATCAAGAATATAAATGAAACAACCAAAATCCATCAAGAATATCAATGGAATACCCATCAAGAATATCAATGGAATACCCATCAAGAATATCAATGGAATACCCATCGAGAATATCAATGGAATACCCATCAAGAATACCAATGAAATAACCACTAACCATCAATAATATCAATGATACACCGAATTTCCATCAAGAATATCAATGAAATAACCAATACTCATCAAGGATATCAATGAAATTACCAATACCCATCAAGAATATCAATGGAATGCCAATCAAGAATATCATTGAAATAACCAATACCCATCAAGAATATCAATGAAATAACTAATATCCATCAATAATAAAAATGAAATAACCAATACCCATCAAGAATATCAATGGAATACCCATCAAGAATTCCAGTGAAATGCCCATCAAGAATATCAATGAAATACCCATGAAGAATATCAATGAAATACCCATGAAGAATATCAATGAAATACCCATGAAGAATATCAGTGAAATACTAATCAAGAATATCAATGAAATACATATCAAGAACATCAATGAAATACCCATCAAGAACATCAATGAAATACCCATCAAGAAAATCAATGAAATTCCCATCAGGAACATCAACGAAATATCCATCAAGAATATTAATGGAATACCCATCAAGAATATCAATGGAATACCCATCAAGAATATCAATGAAATAATCAATACCCATCAAGAATATCAATGGAATACCCGTCAAGAATATCAATGGAATACCCATCAAGAATATCAATTAAATACCCATCAAGAATATCAATGGAATACCCATCAAGAATATCAATGGAATACCCATCGAGAATATCAATGGAATACCCATCAAGAATACCAATGAAATAACCACTAACCATCAATAATATCAATGATACACCGAATTTCCATCAAGAATATCAATGAAATAACCAATACCCATCAAGGATATCAATGAAATTACCAATACCCATCAAGAATATCAATGGAATGCCAATCAAGAATATCATTGAAATAACCAATACCCATCAAGAATATCAATGAAATAACTAATATCCATCAATAATAAAAATGAAATAACCAATACCCATCAAGAATATCAATGGAATACCCATCAAGAATTCCAGTGAAATGCCCATCAAGAATATCAATGAAATACCCATGAAGAATATCAATGAAATACCCATGAAGAATATCAATGAAATACCCATGAAGAATATAAGTGAAATACTAATCAAGAATATCAATGAAATACCCATCAAGAACATCAATGAAATACCCATCAAGAAAATCAATGAAATTCCCATCAGGAACATCAACGAAATATCCATCAAGAATATTAATGGAATACCCATCAAGAATATCAATGGAATACCCATCAAGAATATCAATGAAATAATCAATACCCATCAAGAATATCAATGGAATACCCGTCAAGAATATCAATGGAATACCCATCAAGAATATCAATTAAATACCCATCAAGAATATCAATGGAATAGCCATGAAGAATATCAATGAAAATCCCATCCAGAATATCAATGAAATACCGATCAAGAAAACCAACCAAATACCCGTCAAGAATATCAATGGAATAGCCATCAAGAATATCAACGAAATACCCATCAAGAATATCAATGAAATATCCATCAAGAATATCAAATGAAATACCTGTCATAAATATCAATGCAATACCCAGCAAAAGTACCAGTGAAATACTCATCAAGAATATCAATGGAATAACCATCAGGAATATCAATGAAATACCCATCAAGAATATCAATGAAATTCCAATCAAGAATATCAATTAAATACCCATCAATAGCATCAATGGAATACCCATCAAGAATATCAATGAAAAATCCATCAAGAATATCAACGAAATACCCATCAAAAATATCAATGAAATACCCATCAAGAATATCAATGAAATAGCCATCAAAAATATCAATGAAACACCCATCAAGAATATCAATGAAATACCCATCAAAAATATCAATGAAATACACATCAAGAATATCAATGGAATACCCATGAAGAATATCAATGAAATAACCATCAAGAATATCAGTGAAATACCCATGAAGAATATCAATGAAATACCCATCAAGAATATCAATAAAATACCAATCAAGAATATCAATGAAATACCCATCAATAATATCAATGAAATAACCATGCATAATATCAATGAAATAACCAACACCCATCAAGAATGTCAATGAAATACCCAATACCCTTCTAAAATGTCAATGGAATACCCAGCAAGAATACCAATGGAATATCCATCAAGAATATAAATGAAATACCCATCAAGAATATCAATGATATAACCAATACCCATCAAGAATATAAATGAAACACCCAAAATCCATCAAGAATATCAATGGAATACCCATCAAGAATATAAATGGAATACCCATCAAGAATATCAATGGAATACCTATCGAGAATATCAATGGAATACCCATCAAGAATACCAATGAAATAACCCCTAACCATCAAGAATATCAATGATACACCGAATTTCCATCAAGAATATCAATGAAATAACCAATACCCATCAAGAATATCAATGAAATTACCAATACCCATCAAGAATTTCAATGGAATACCCATCAAGAATATCAATGAATTACCCAATATCTATCAAGAATATCAATGGAATACCCATGATGAATATTAATGGAATACCAATCAAGAATATCAATGGAAAACTCATCAAGAATATAAAAGAAATAACCAAAACCCATCAAGAATATCAATGAAATACTCAATATCCATCAAGAATATCAATGAAAGATCCAATACCCATGAAGAATACAAATGCAATACCTGTCCAGAATATCAATGGAATACCCATCAAGAATATCAATGGAATACCCATCAAGAATATCAATGAAATACCTGTAAAGAATATCAATGAAATACCCATCAAGAATATCAATGGAATCCCATCAAGAATATCAATGCAATAACCAATACCCATCAAGAAAATCAATGGTATACCCATCAAGATTACAAATGAAATACCTGTCAAGAATATCAATGAAATACCCATCAAGAATATCAATGGAATACCCATCAATAATATCAATGTAATAACCAATACCCGTCAAGAATATCAATGAAATACCAAATATCCATCAAGAATATCAATCGAATACCCATTAGGAATATCAATGGAATACCCATCAAGAATATCAATGGAATACCCATCATGAATATCATTGAAATGTCCAATACCCATCAAAAATATCTATGAAATACCCTATATCCATCAAGAATATCAATGAAATATCCAATACCCATGAAGAATACAAATGAAATACCTGTCAAGAATATCAATGGAATACCCATCAAGAATATCAATGGAATACCCATCAAGAATATCAATGAAATACATGTCAAGAATATCAATGAAATACCCATCAAGAATATCAATGAAATACCCATCAAGAATATCAGTGAAATAACCAATACCTATCAAGAATATCAATGGAATACCCATCAAGAATATAAATGAAAAACCTGTCAAGAATATCAATGGAATATCTTTCAAGAATATCAGTGGAATACCCATCAAGAATACCAATGACATAACCAATACCCATCAAGAATATCAATGAAATACCCAAAATCCATCAAGAATATCAATGGGATACCGATCAAGAATATCAATGGAATATATCAATGGAATACCCATCAAGAATACCAGTGAAATAACCAATACCCATCAAGAATATCAATGAAATGCCCTATATCCATCAAGACTATCAATGGAATACCCAATACCCATCTAGAATATCAATGTAATACCCATCAAGAATATCTATGGAACACGCATCAAGAATAGCAATGGAATACCCATCAAGAATATGAATGAAATAACCAATACCCATCAAGAATGTCAATGAAATACCCAATATCCATTAAGAATATCAATGAACTATCTATTACCCATCATGAATACAAATGAAATACCTCTCAAGAATATCAATGGAATTCCCATCAAGAATATCAATGGAATACCCATCAAGAATATCAATGACATACCTGTCAAGAATATCAATGAAATACCCATGAAGAATATCAATGGAATACTCATCAAGAATATCAATGAAATAACCAATACCCATCAAGAATATCAATGGAATACCCATGAAGAATATCAATGGAATACCCATCGAGAATATCAATGGAAAACCCATCAAGAATATCAATGAAATAAGCAATACCCATCAAGAATATCAATGGAATACCCAATACCCATCTAGAATATCAATGTAATACCCATCAAGAATATCTATGGAACTCCCATCAAGAATATCAATGGAATACCCATCAAGAATATCAATGAAATAACCAATACCCATCAAGAATATCAATGAAATACCCAATATCCATCAAGAATATCAATGAAATATTCATTACCCATCATGAATACAAATGAAATACCTCTGAAGAATATCAATGGAATTCCCATCAAGATTATCAATAGAATACCCATCAAGAATATCAATGATATATCTGTCAAGAATATCAATGAAATACCCATCAAGAATATCAGTGGAATACTCATCAAGAATATCAATGAAATAACCAATACCCATCAAGAATATCAATGAAATACCCAATATCCATTAAGAATATCAATGGAATTCCCATCAAGAATATCAGTGAAATAACCAATACCCATCAAGAATATCAATGGAATACCCATGAAGAATACAAATGAAATACCTGTCAAGAATATCAATTGAATACCCATCAAGAATATCAATGGAATACCCATCAAGAATACCAATGAAATAACCAATACCCATCAAGAATATCAATGAAATACCCAATATCCATCAAGAATATCAACGGAATACCTATCAAGAATATCAATGGAATACCCATGAAGAATACCAATGAAATAACCAATACCCATCAAGAATATCAATGAAATACCCAATATCCATCAAGAATATGAATGGAATACCCATGAAGAATATCAATGGAATACCCATCAAGAATATCAATGGATTACCCATCAAGAATAATAATGAAATAACCAATACCCATCAAGAATATCAATGAAATACCCAATATCCATCAAGAATATCAATGAAATCTCCAAAAACCATCAAGAATATCAATGGAATACCCATCAAGGATACAAATGAAATACCTGTCAAGAATATCAATGTAATACCCATCAAGAATATCAATGGTATACCCATCAAGAATATCAATGAAATAACCAATACCCATCAAGAATATCAATGAAATACCCAATATCCATCAAGAATATCAATGGAATAGCCATCAGGAATATCAATGAAATACCCAATACCCATCAAGAATATCAACGGAATACCCATCAAGAATATCAATGAAATACCCAATACCCATTTAGAATATCAATGAAGTATCCAATACCTATCAATAATACCAATGAACTACCCAATACCCATCAATAATACTGCTGAGTTGAAGCTAACATCTTGAAAATATGGATTAATGAAGCAATGCTAACCTGATATATTTCGTCGACTTTATTTATTTCCATTTCTAAGTTACATTATCTTGTCGATGCCAGATTTGTATAATATCAACGCTTACATATGTAATAGGATGATCCGGTTTTGTGATTAGACTGCAGAAATATCACCGAAAAAAATTTAATAGGTTTGTATATAATGTGGTTGAAACATAGCGAGTTTTACACCATAATCGTGCGCAGAAAACCCACAATGGATTCAAAAGAACGATAAACACGAAGTTAAACAAATGAGATAAGGAAATAGATCGTTCATAGTTGTATTAATCAGAACAAGTAATGGAATCGAGTAATCAACCATGACTCAACGTATGGAACTTATAGACAAATAGGATTGAAAATGATAGATATCCATCACGGAAAGGTGGTATCCATGGATTCTATAGAAGAAAACTTGTTAATAGTAGGAAAAATTGTTTTGATGCAAAAATGCTACTATTATGCAAGTTAGAGAATTTTTAATTCTTTCTCTACTGAGATTCCATTCGAGGTCCGCGCGTAAATGGCAGCCTTCGCCTTGCTGGCACACTCAAGCCCATACTAAATACACATCAACAAAACAGTATGCTATAAGAACAAACATAATTGACCATGATATTGAAACTGTACAATCTACACAGAATGAATCCTCTCAAACACAAATAATTTGAAGAAATACATTCAGTATTTGCTGAAGAATACCTTCGTCTTGTGCCAAAGCGAGATGTTTTCCTTATGAGTACTGATTATAGCAAAGTAAGCAGATAGTTTTCAAATATCCAGAATCGATAAGTTTATTGAGAAAATTGAAAGTGCCAAATGTGATCAAGTTTAACCATTTGAGGATTCTGGCAACTTTCATTCGTGGAAAGAGCGTAGAAAGTTTAAAACTTTGTAACTTCAGGTGGAATTTATCAATTCCCGCGTAAAACTGTTGTCAAAGGGGTACTGTTGTCGAAGAAATCTGACGAACTAATGTGGCGATTAGAGAGAGGAACGTTGAAAGCAAAGGAGGAAAATAACTCCTGAGACGTATAATCCTGTGGCGTATCAATTCTAAGACGTGTACTGAGAAGTATAGAGAGAAGTGTAGCATGATGTACATTCCTGTGACGTAATCCTGCGACGTATCAATTCCAAGACATTTTCTGAGAATATCCTAAGACAGACTGAAAAGTAACAGCCTGAGATCCAGGGATCTTGACAGCCCGAGTGGAAGTCGAGCGAACCGAAGAAACAGGTTATGCAAACATACAAGACGTTGACTTCGATTGTTCACTCGATCTTATGATAAACTATATCGATCAGTAAACATATTGGCTATTTTATTTAAATCCATTTGTGCTTTCCTTTGTAATTCGGATAAAGTTTTTTTTTATAAAAGCAGAGTATATTCCTGATGTAACGACTTCTAACTGATATTTTATGTAATTGATTACATTGTCTACCTGTACGGGGGCTCGTATTGGTTTGTTCTGTATATCTGCTCAGATCTCTATCTATTTCACCTATACGTTTTACCACTTATATTTATATTTACTCGAACCGGGCAAGAACATCGATGGCCATCATCATCTAGATAACAAAAAACAAATTAAGCGGGACACCCAATCAGTAAAACCCCCATCCCCTACAATGTTGATGACATAAACTTAATGATATTACGGTTTGCTATGAGGCAGTTCATCCTTAATGCACACGACTGGGTTCTAAACCCCGATGTAAGAATTAATTTTACTAAAGGTAATATAGTTCTCAGGTATCCATTCTTTCTGGTTTCACAGGTAATGATAAGCCATCAATTCAGTACTGCGTTTGCTAAAAGATCTCTTTCATGTAATCGTCTTTTTGCTTCGTCTCTTACTCTGAGCAAAGAAAGATTAGATGTAATGGAAAACTCTAATGGTTTCTGGCAGATTTGCAGCAAAACAGGAGACTAAATGTTGTTCTTGTTCTGGCCATCTGGACCACCACCGCTTCGTTTCTGACTTTGGGTTCTGCTTCCACGATATCATCCCATTCCATTTCCAAAGATTCTCCACCATGCAAAGAGGGATAAGACTCTTCCATGGATTGTATTAGTCTAGAATGACTTCTATCAAATTTGTGACTTATATTATATTGTCGATTTCGGCATACCAGATGAAGTTCATCGTCTTTGACAGAGGATCTTTACACTGAAGTTCCACACGAATTTGTCCTGATTAGTTAGGGTGGCGTTGCCCCTAGTTGCTGCCTTGCTATAGAGTGATATCGAAGGCCTACAAAACGTAACTTGCTGTTTAATCGTCGTACGAAATGGTGTTGTCCCTAACTGTCTGGTGGTTTCGTATAGGGACAAGTACGATCTCGAGTAACTCTTCTCAGTAAACTTAGGTTCAAATGGTCTTGTACCATGGTCTTGTCATCACAACTGGCTTCAATCTTGGACACAATGTAGTGCTTAAACTCGACATGAATTTGATCGTTTGTTACGTTAACTGCTGCGTTGCTAACAATGCCAATGATCATACGTTTGGGCGACTGTCATTGGAACAGATGATATTCAATCATGGATCGGAGTTCAGAGGCAATGATGAAGACGTTCACTTCCACTCATCGTATTGAATACTTCAAGGTCGTTCTGCTCAAAGTGTGGTTGATGTTGTTTCCCACTTTAGGTAAGACCTACACGCGCCGTAATGTAAACGCTGTCTTCTCGGATGATGGATTTCGACTCAGTAACATTGACCATTAAATGGAAAAAGGTACTGCTTCGATTCAGTTTTAGGCGGATGTCGACACCGTTCAGCAGATACATTCCTTGCAACGACATGTCCAAAATAAAAAAAAGATCCGTCAGTTCTAAACTACGTCCTTTTTTCTTTCCACGGTCGTTAAAGCGGTCTTTGTTAGGATCGTCATCTTCTGTCACGGATGTGTCGTTAAATTTGTTCTCGCTCGCTGTGTCAGGTTACCATACCACGCAATCATCCATATAGGTGTTCTTGGGATTTTTTCCGTACGAAAATATATTTTACATGTACGTTCGGTAAAGGTAGGTATCCATGCTGCTGCTGAAGAGTTTCTTATTCAAGTACAAATTCACTTCACTGAAACATTTATGCATGAACTTGTTAACGAGAGCTACTCTGGCACTGCCATCTGGAACAAACAGTGTTGTCCGTTTTGATCACGTTGACTTTCATGTACAAGTAACCACCTGTTAGATCAATGTAATCTGTGAGCTGTTGTTTGATTTCAAATGCAATGGGAGTAGGATCGGTTAAAGAGGAGACGGAATGTTCTTTACAAGCCATCCACTGTTCACTGACTCTACTTTGCATGTGGTGAGTTGCCGGTTTGTAACCGGTTTTACGTGTCTGACATGCCACGGGAGTAAATGTCGAGGGCTGTGGTTGTATTGATGGTGTTGGCGGTATTGGGATGGCTTTTGTCGTGCTTCTTTTTCACATTTTTCGTTTCCTTCTTTATTGTTCCCTTCTTGAGAAGGATGAGTGGACATCATCTGTTTAATTCAGGCTTTGTGGGTTTTTTTTCCTTTGGGTGTTGGGGAAGGGGTTAACACGCACGCTGCAATCTTACTAGTGATGGTAGCCGCTGACGGTGTTTGAAAGAATATCTTACCTCTTCGTCATCTGGTCTTCATGGGGTTGCGTCTGTAGTGGTCACTGGGGTGGTGATGTTGATGATGGATTTTGCATCAGGGACTTTAAATTGTTCACAGTCAGTTGAGCTGTGTCTTCTAAAGCTTACTGGTGAACGAGGTGAAGTCTTTTCAACATTTCACCATACCGTTACAATTTCATTTCTAACAAACGAGTGCAATCCGTAATATAACTGGGACATCTCTGTCAAAAAATGATTGTTGGTAAACTGGGTTCATTGCCCTTGCCAGGGATGAATTTCTATCCATAAGGCACTAAAGTCAGGTTTCGTCCTTCCATCATATTTCTAAGGTCACATCTAAGATTGTTTGACCACAGAGGTCGCATACATCTTCTTGATCCATTTTTAACCGTTATATATGCCTTGTAAAACAACTCCCGTCATGAGTACTGTCAATTTGGCGTTTAGTATAAGTGCTAACAACAGGTGCACAAATCCTCCACGTTGGTCAAATATCTTTTCTATTTAACAGATGATTAATGTCTTTTGCGAAGAACGCATCGATGCGTGGCTAAGCCTTCTGACTTATGTTGAGACAAAAGTATCTTTCACTTTCAAGACATTCAGAAGACACCACGAGCACACTGTATACATGATGCCTTTGGAGACTGTTCGAATTATTTGTTTTTGCATGGGTGGCAGTCGCTTTGGACATGACGAACAACACGTGATTTTATTTAAATACCGTACCAAACAGTGTATAGTCACAAACACACACACACCACACATCGCACAGAAAATTTCTCTCGAACCAAGATTTTTCTTTTCTATTTAGGACCAATCTCAGTATTCCAAGAAACTCACAGATTGATTTCAGTACTTTGCTCAGACATGGATGACATCCCTAGGGTGGTAGCCGCATGGCTTCACGCAGAGGATTGCATAATATATGAAAGCCAGTAAAGTGATACGGTGTTCTGTAACGAATGTAATCGCTTTCGCATCCGCTAAGCTCGACATGCACATCATCACTTTCCATGGTAGGTATTGTAGCAGTAGTAGTTGCAGTAGTCATATCAAAGTTCATATGATGTGGTACTGGATCGCTGAGGTCACAGAGTACGGCATCCCTGGAATCGCAAGGTACAGTATCGCACTCCACTTGAGAATCATTGAACTTGAATGATGCCTGTTACAACGAACTATCGGTCCTGGACATTGTCCCTTTTCATACTAGTCGTACTTAAGTGTCTAGCTTATACATCATTCATTTTCTTGCCTAGTCGTTTAAAGTCTTTCTTTCTTTTACATACATATATATATATATATATATATATATATATATATATATATATATATATATATATATATATATATATATATATATATATATATATATCGATAGATACGAAACATCAGCCCACAACTGAAACACTGTTTTACATATCTCAGTCCAGTATGTGTGTGTTTATGTGATTCTGATTTTTAACGTAGCTTTAACACTTTTTCAGTCATATCGCTACGATGTCTGGAGTGAAGCAGTTTATAGTGATGTCTAGCACTGGGACATCATGCCGCAGACATGTAGCATGATGTCCCAGCCAGTCACATTATCCTGACACCTGGCCGACCAGTCCTAACACTATCCTCTTAATGCTGAGAGCCAAGCGAGGCAGCTATTAGTACCATTTGTGTAAGTCTTTGGTATGACTCATCTGGGGATCGAACCCACGACCTCCCGCTTCTGGGGCAGACGCTCTAATCACTAGGCCACCGGAGTGGTGCCAATCTAGTCTCAGGTTCCATGTAGACAAATAATGTTCTAGCAAAAATTTCGAAATAAATAAACCGTCCCTATCCGTGGGCCATTGTTAAACGTTTCCAATCGACGAGCACAATCACAATAGTAATGCAAAAAGACAGAAAAAGTGTAATGTTTAACTTCGCAGTGGGTCTCTCCATACTTGCTGTGTCGCCCTTCTTGTTGATGCTTATGCTCTTTAAACCATTTATATACCAGTGTGGCCGTACTGTAAAGTAAAGAGATTGACAAGTCGCAATAGCTTCTGGTACACGATTTTATACAGTCTTTGTAAATGTCTAACGGAAGATATAGTGCTTCGGTAAACGTAGAATCGTGTTAGGTTATCACTTTTAAATCTTGATTCTCCGCAGAATCGAAGGCTCGTATCAAAACTGCAAAGGTCTCACATGACTGGTGCGACAATTAGAAGTTAACCCTTTCAATTTACACCTCGTGTGTACCTATCCTTGTTTTCCCGGTATTCAGAGCCATAATGTTTGGGACCGCCACTAGCAAACTATAGAATTTTGTCGTCGTTAGAGAATGGTTCCTAAACCGCCTCCTTCGATGTTAGGCTATTTTAGAAAATACTCTACAGCTAGTAAATTAATATACCAAACTTGTTTTATAGCATTACCACACAGAACATGATGTATTTGTATACTGAGAAGATAAATGTTATTCATTCAAATATAATTACACTTCAATAAGTTTATATATATATATATATATATATATATATATATATATATATATATATATATATATATATATATATATATTGACCGAGTGTGTCTGCTACAAAATGTAGTTTTACGACTTTTCTTCTTGTTCAAAAGACCATATGCACATTGATGAGTTGATTCTTTCTTTTTCAGTTTCTTTTTTATTCACATTTATTAAATCATCATAAGAGATACACTCATGATTTAAACATGAATTATGGCTTTTATGAAGAAATTAGTGCACTGCTAACACGCTTAACTTCTTATACACTGAACCTGTACTGTCAGGCATTAACATGATGGCATATGGAAATTGGAGTGGAATGCAAACTAAGTGAAATATTAAAAATATTTTAATATATTGACAGTTCATGCAAGTCATTATTCTGCTTTAATATATAATCCACAACGCTCGTATCTTCATGGATTTTCGCCCGTATCTACATGCGTATAATCCATAGCCGGGGAAACCACTGGGGCATTTTGTATCTTTAATAATCGATTTTAGAACATTATAATACTTTTAAGAAACAATAGTAAAGGATTCAAACACAATACAGTATGTGTGTCTCGTAACGGGCAAATTTAACGTATAGACCTAGTGTCACTGGCTATTAAAACTATGATATTATGAACACTGTAGATAGATCCTAAGGAAAGCGTAATCACGGTTACGACGAAGAGTAATTTGTACTGTAGGTTACTTGGTACAAGTTCAGTTTTAATTATTCGCCCCGCGGCTTATTTTTTCTTCTCTCATTCTTGATTTGTGCTTAATTTGTCATTTACGCACGAGAGGAAATTGGAAAAGTAGAAAGGATTCCTATGAAATTGTGTACTATTTTAATATCATTAAGAAAACAGGGAATATTACTACTTTTTATCGTTATTTTCATATGACATATGATTTCTGAATGAGAAGAAATTCATCATTGATCTATAGACCTGCGGTTTAAAGAATATTTACATATTCGTATTATTGCGACATGGGCGGATCACAATTTAATATAACACTATTATTGATATATAAAGTTTCTTTATACCAACACTGTAAATGCCATGTGAATTTTTAATGTATTTGTTGTATATATATATATATATATATATATATATATATATATATATATATATATATATATATATATATATATATATTGTAAAAGACTCTGTATTAACCAGCTGTGCACCATAATGGGGTTGGGGAGGATCTTTACTACTGCATGTGAAATCTCCATATGTTATTAGAGATGTTTCTTTTAGGATATTAGTGTTACATCTTTAGCTTTTTGGACCTGGGGCAGTGCAAGAACATGTAGTTGTGGCAAATAAGTTGTTTTGTGATTACATGCATTTTAACGTCGCATAGCTTCTCCCTATTTTCGATAATGCGCCACTTCATATGTATGTTCTCGGACTCCCTGTGGTCCATGGAGTCAAACTATACTGAATTACTAGTTAGCTAATAGCATGTTTAGTATGCCTACATAAAATCTCTGTCAATAAGGTTTAGCTGTCACCATGTTGATCATTATATTACACTGGGCTTGTCAAGATTTGACATTTTATATTCAGCAATGTTTCTGGCACAAATTACGTGCCTGTGTTACCTCAATTATTACCAGATGTGTTTCTCCATTATGTGGTTTCTCGATGGAAACATCAGGAAACGCGTATTAAACATGAAGCTTTAGATCGTTCGTATTTCGCGGTGAATTAACTTTTCATCGATCGAGTCAAGTTCTTATGGACACCATTTTTGTTCGTTTGTGACCCATGATATCGGTGGTTAGATATTACAGGTATGTGATTTATATACATTTACGTTTAGATGAAGTCACAGTGAATATATTGCCAAAAGTAATATCTGAAATATGATGACTTTATATATAAAATATTAGAAATATAGAGTAATCCAATGTATTGCGTGCATAGTTGCAACCTTCCTAGCAACCGCAATTCTTTCAGTACCATTGTACCCTGTCATTGGTTTGCCACAGTTTATCAATTCTAGAACTGTTGTTCTGCTACTGAAATCTATATAAACAATTTGGATATAGAGTTTTTATCTCACAGCTTTTTACAGAGTAAGATATAAGATGTGAGAATATTTTATATACTGAAATATATTGAACCTTATTCATATGTGATTTATATCGCAAGATTTGTGCTAGACTAAGGTTTGCCAGTTTGCCACATATGATTCGTTGGCGGATTCTGTCTGCCAATTCTGATTGGTTCAGTACTATCACGTGGTATAAAAGCGAAGGTTATATAGTGGAGTGGATGACTACTTGTTAGATAACTGCAGAGCGCGGTCAAATTCAAATCCAGAAGTAACATCTGTGAAATACAAAACTGATTTAGATAATGACTTATATAAACTGCTAAATAATAATAATAGTATAGAAGTGAGAAAGAAATAAAATACTTTACTTTACCTTTTGAGCACAAAGATGACCAGCAGTTGGAATGTCATGGAAGTATCTGAGAACATCACGCTTGAGTGCCTTTGGCACTATCAGCTGAAGCTTGGAACAACTGTTTGTGTCTTCAAACCATCTTCTGTATAACATACTACCATGCAACTCAAGCCGATCCCATTGTCGCCATAATGTTTTCAGTGAAGAGGAATTTTCAGATACACGTTGCCATTCCGGACGAGCGCACCCTTCATCCACGGCTACCATTATCTGTGCAATATCTGGGTCTTCGAGCTGACAATTTCTAACTTCTGATGGATCCCATCCACAGAGCAACTCTGGGTTTGCTGAGAAAGCAGACTCATTATCAGCAATTTGACTTCTCGTACTTGTTCTCAATATAATTTGCTCTATTGCATCTAAAGAACCCAATTTCTTATCAGTTTCTTCTTCACACTGTGTTGACACTTTAAGTTCAATCAATTTGTGTTCAGTGTCCTCATCTGAATCTACGTCTCTTTCCTCTTGCCTCCTACAGGTGACACATGGATTTCTCGACATTGCATCGGCATTTGAATGTTTCTGGCCAGGACGATGTGATACAGTGATATTATATGTGCCCAGTTCTTGAAGCCACCTTGCGACTTGTCCAGTTGGGTTACGCAAGTTCCTAATCCAGCTGATAGCTGCATTATCTGTTCTCAAAAATATTTCTTGTCCATACAAATATGAATGATAGGTTCTTAGATCCGTAATAACAGCAAGTAATTCTTTCGTTGTCACACAGTATGACCTTTCATGAACGTTCATAGCCTACTCATATAAGCTATTACTCTTTCTTTTTTATCATATTCCTGTGACAAGACCGCACCAACAGCAGTGTTGCTTGCATCAATGTCCATAATGAAAGGTTTGTTTGTACAGGGATATGCTAAGATAGGAACAGTCGTCAGAATCTGCTTCAACATATCAAAGGCTTCCAGAGAAAGAGTACTCGTTTCTCACAAAGCCTGTGCAAGGGGCGTGCAATTTTTCCAAAGTCTTTAACAAAGCGCCTGTAGTATGAGCACAGTCCCAAAAACCTTTGAACGTGTTTAACATTCTTTGGAATGGTCCAGTTACAAACTACAGCAATTTTGTCTGGATTCGTTTGGACTCCTTCCTCCGACACGATGTGTCCAAGAAACTTTACTTTCCTTTTAAAAAACACGCATTTGGAAGGTTTTAATTTGAGATTTGCTTCTTACAGTCTTTGAAAAATGTGTTCTAGTCTTTCTGTGCATTGTCTGATGGTTGATGCGGGGTTATTATATCATCCATGTAAAGAAGACATTCATTCCACTGTAACCCTCTCAAAACACTTTCCATCAAGCGTTCAAAAGTAGTTGGCGCATTGGATAATCCAAATGGCATAACCAGGAACTGATAAAGGCCAAAACTTGTAGCAAATGATGTCTTCTCTCTATCCTCAGGAGTCATGCCAATCTGCCAATACCCAGAATTTAAATCCATACTACAGAACCATTTTGAACCAGACAAAGAGTCTAAACAGTCATCGACCCTAAGAAGAGGGTATGCATCCTCCACAGTTAGGTGATTAAGTTTTCTATAGTCAACACAGAATCTTGTACTTCCATCCTTCTTGGTGACAAGGACAATGGGTGAGGCCCAAGCACTGTTTGATGGTTCAATGATACCTAACTGTAACATCTTTTCCAATTCAGATTTCTCTGCTTCACGTTTGCCAATTGGTTGTCTTCTAGGAGGTTGTCGTTCCGGCAGAGCATGTCCTGTATTTATCCGATGCTGTACTCTGTCTGTCTTGCCAAGATCTTCAGGAGTCTTTGAAAATATATTTTGATATTTCAGCAGCAGCTGTGCAAAGGCCTCTTTTTCATCTGGCTCAAGTTCAGTAGAACTTCTCTCAAACATATCTTTTAGGTGGTCTGGCAGTTGATCTACTGCAGGGATCTCCGGTTTAATTATTACGCTGGCACATCTACGAATGGGTTGATTATGTTCATAATATGACTCACAGATGCCTATATCAGTGTTTACATTTAAGATGGTTTCAGAGTCATCCAAGTTAATTACTGGAATGTATTTGTCATCAGCTCTTGTATTGATGATTTCACTGAGCATGTGTCCCACTAACCTTATGTGACACTTCTATAATACCATCTTCAGCTAGGAATTCTGACTTTAGGACATTAATTGGAACCCATGTAACGGTGTTTGCTTGCAGTTGTGTTGTCCTTTTTACTGTGATTCGACTTATCATTTCAGCTTCTCCACCAATCCAACAACTTATGTCACCGTTCCCAGTTATTAGTCTAAGACCTTTATAGTCAATTTTATCAACAAATTTTAGGATAAAGTTTTGGCCTATGATACCTTCTTCAGTAATATCGAAGATAAGAAACTGATGGTTGAATATCTTTTCATCCATTTTAATGTCTACGTCTATTAGACCATATACGTGTAGGCAATTACCATTGATGTCTTGTACCATTATTTATTGTTCCTTCAACTGAGGTCTGTAATCTACTTCGATTTTCTTAAAGACTCTGTATGACAACAGTGTAGATGTAGAACCACTATCAATCAGAAACTGCGCTTGAATTCCACAGATATGTCCAACTGCATAAAGACCATTGTCCCATTTATTTACTTTTTCACCGACTTGTCCGATTCTAGTATCAAATGAATTAAAATTTGTGGCCTATAACCACCATTTTCAGCCTTGTTTTTGTTGTAGAGTGGACACTTTCGGAAGAAATGGTCAGGAGACTTGCACAAGAAACAAACTTTGTTTCCTTTCTGATGGTTTGTAGATCGGTCATGTCCAAATGGATTCAAACCCTTCCTTTCTATACGGTCAAGACGATCAACAACTTGTTTTAGTTTCCTGGACACTGTGTAGGATTTTAGAATCAGAGCAAGAACTTCCATTGGTCAAACAAACACTAGATTTATTTTTAGTGACTTCATCACCTAGCAGAGATTCATACCTCTGCACAACTTCGACTGCTTCAGCCACAGTCTTGCATTCCTTGTCGATGCAACGGCATTTCATCTCGTATGGAAGTATTCTGAAAAGCTGATTCAGTGCAAGCATTTCTTGAGATTTTGCATCTAAATTTGAGTATGCCTTCTGGGCAAACTGGCGTAGATCACCACCCAGTGCTACAATGGACTCGTCGCTCTTGCGTGCTCTTGAATCCAGAAGTGCCAACCATTTACTCTGAGGTTGGGAATTTCCAAAGCGTTGCTGAAGCTTCTTTATGAGCATTGAATAAGAACTCGTCTCCGTTACGGTAAGACTGAAGTAAAATGTTCTTGCAACACCACGGAGACAAGCAGCCAATGTGAGGACTTTTTCTTCTTGACTCCATCGACCAAGGTTTGCACAACTTTCAAAATGCGATACATATTCATCCCAATCTTCATCTCCACTGTAATGATCAGGTTTCATATAAAATCGTCCCGACATTGGACCAGGATATCCACCAATCATTAACATCGGCCGTTTTGAATGTGGCCCATCCCGTCCTTTGCGCCCTTTCAGTACATCATCATACTCCTCAGTGTCATGAAAACCATCTCTCTTATCTGGAGTCAATTCATCTTTATCAACCGCATTAATGAATTCTTCGTCCGTTTGGTTGTCATGGACAGCATCACCTTGTCCAGACTCATTTAGCTCTTCTTCTTGTTCACAAATAAAGCTGATCTCAGGGTCAGGAGAAAAAGCCATTTTCTTTTTATCAACTACAGATCATAAAACTGCTAAAAAAAATCAAAGTGCTACAACACAATCAATAGAAACTGGTTCAAATATATTCACACACGAAAACAGTTCCACCACAAACTGAAGCTAGGTTGGGTTCGAATCACTGGATGCAGCTAAAAATAGAGCATCCCACTTCTTGACACCAATTTGTAAGCAACCTCTACTTCCGGTCTGCTAGGGAGGGTTCATTGAAGACGTTCCACTCAACAGTAAAGTCAACAAATATGTTTAATAAGGATAACACAACTAAGAAAACTGGAAAACTCTCACCAGCACATAATATTCATCGGAATAAAACATACTCTTGTAAGGAAACACTCGTTGCTCTCACTCTTGTATTGTAACAATTATATACTGTTGTCTTTCATTGAAGAAGTTCCACTCAACAGTAAAGTCAACAAATATGTTTAATAAGGATAACACAACTAAGAAAACTGGAAAACTCTCACAGCACATAATATTCATCGGAATAAAACATACTCTTTAAAGACACTCGTTGCTCTCACTCTTGTATTGTAACATTTATATACTGTTGTCTTTCATTGAAGAAGTTCCACTCAACAGTAAAGTCACTCTTGTATTGTAACAATTATACACTGTTGTCTTTTTCCGGTATCATTTCAATAAAATGTCTCAGCACATAATAGTCTGTTTTAATGTTGACTAGATTAAATAATGTCTGGAAATCATATAGTGACCCTAACAGAAGAGAGTTGAAAATTTGCTTTGTATTCGTTTAACCTAGGTTACCATTGTGATGGGGTGATTCTATAAATTCCCACTGACTTGTCAGGCCATGCGAATGGTCTTCTTATTTTTTTTATTTATTACACCTACCCATAATCATGGACCTTTTGACCTCACTCATGAATGTTATTTTATTTTATAAATTTTTATGTTAGGCAGGTGTATGCAACATTAAATTTGTGCAAAAAAAAAACCTGACAATTGCACCTTAACATCCCTCGATTGACTGGTGATCGATGTGAACATTTAGTCTCTGATATGCAGCAGGCTGTAACAGACCCGGTCCCTGTTCGTCGTCAGTTTGTGTACATATATGCAGATCGATTATTTAACCCCACGCTCAAACCAATCTTGTTCTGAATCTAAGGTCTCACTGGAAAGTTGTTTTAGCAAATGTTTAACCGATGTTGACCTATTGCAGAAAAATAATAATAACAGTTTATTAAAGATACAGCTAAATACCATTGATTTTTGTTGAAAGGATTCTTGTAAGATTCTAACTGACGTATTAAGGTTAATTCATTGTGCAACTGGTGTCTTTTGTAATGAACCAACACTGCCACCAACCCCTTTTTTTACATTCATTTTTGACAGGAAAGAGTTGTTTTTAATAGTTTGCTGTGACATGTCAGCTAAAAGAATCAGAATGTGCCTTATGCATTAATAAAGATTACTAGTACTGTAACAAATTAGCATAATTTTTTATCACCCCTCAACCATCTAGATTTTTAGATATTTACCTCTGTAGCAGACAGATGCAAATACGCAAGACAAGCCGGGTGCTCATTTGAAGCCTAAGTTACGCATTTGATCTCCAGTGCTAGTCTAACTGTAACACGCAGTAAACAACAAGCCAACCCATTTCCAAGGCTAACTCAAAGTAAAAGTAAACCACAGATTACAGATTTAACTTATGTGTGAATTTATAAATGATAGGATGGTGATAATTAGGTTCATTGCTTCTACCTTAAAAATTAGAAAGGTGTTAAAATACGAAACTATCCAGTGAGACCTAAGATTTTACCGCGTTCTAAGTTACAGTATGGCCATGGCAACTATTGGGAACAGGGGTGGGGCCATTACAACCTGTCTCATATCTGGGACACAATGCTTACATCTCTCACCATTCCATTGAACATGATAACAGTCGGCAGAAATGATATGAGTCTACTGAGGAAGACCTTAGCTTTAGGACGAAAGCGTCACGTTAGCTTTCTCTACTACTAATGCTACACAGTTAAAGTGTCATTAAAGGATAAAGTTCATTAATTCATTATTACTGTCTAAATACCAATAACATTATTTGGCTACTAAACTATTGAAATTATCGACCATTGCTAGGTTTTCAATTTCTTAACATATCAATAGACCAGGAAAGAGACACGAAACAAAATGAACTTATTTTTATATTCATAGTTACATTTCTCTCATTTAATATAATTCCATATTTTCTCTTGAAAGAGCATTGTGACATAATTTGAACCATTCAACATTTATGGAAATTTAAGCCCATATGTTGTCCAAATATAATGTCGCTAATGCATTTGACGTCTGGTCGACGCTGAGTAGCAGACAATTATAAAAACAGTCGGCATAGTCGGAAGCCAGTTAAAATGCATGTATAGCTTTGTTAACCCTTTTATATAGATGGCTGGTATACATCATATTAAAAAGAGACTGACAAAGTATTTTTTTTAATTAGCAAGCAAAGGATGTTAAAATAGACATCAAATGGTTTTCCGATTAATAACTTCTGGTATATAACAATGTTGGTTAGAATTCTTATAGATATTGTTCAAACATACATGTATTACAATTACAACTACATGAATAGTTATCACAAAATAAGATATAAAAAAAATAGATCACCGATACCGTAGTAGACAAACGAGCAATTAAATACATGTGTATTGATAACGTCCAACATTAAAAAGAAAGTCTCGCGTGGCATTACCGACTGTTGCAGCCCATTTTATTTTCAATACAGAATAGGGGTATCAAATAAACATTACAAAAGCAATTTTCGGGCATATCAAGTTATTACATGCAGCTATTTGGTCATGATTTCACGAAATGCACATATTTATATTTTTAATAAAATTCAATACTTAATAAAACAACTTTAATTTCATATCCACTCTAGGGACAATGGGAATTTAACATAGATTGGGTTTGTAAGGAGACAATATGAATGATGACGTCACAGTACTGAACATTATTTATCCCACCCCGCCAAGCGTTATAGCTTTTCAGGACGATTCACGGAAAATGGGAATTAACATTACAAAAAACCGTGGGACGATTCACGGACAAGATTTATACGGAAAAAGGTTGGGCCTCTATATCGAGAAAAAATATTGATTTTGTATGGGGACAATATGAAAAAAACGGGTGAGGGGACGTGGCGGTACTGGACATTGGCAAAAATGGTGCAAGGTGCTTAGCTCAATCGCTCAAAACAGCTATAACGCTTGGCAGGGTAGAAACGAAGTTACGTGCGGTACTGACCAACAAACACAAACATCGACTAGAGGGACGGGATCCCATACCGTTCCCACATAAAATAAAACATCGACTAGAGGGACGGGATCCCATACCGTTCCCACATAAAATAAAACATCGACTAGAGGGACGGGATCCCATACAGTTCCCACATAAAATAAAACATCGACTAGAGGGACGGGATCCCATACCGTTCCCACATAAAATAAAACATCGACTAGAGGGACGGGATCCCATACCGTTCCCAGATAAAATAAAACATCGACTAGAGGGACGGGATCCCATACCGTTCCCACATAAAATAAAACATCGACTGGCGGGACGGGATCCCATACCGTTCCCAGATAAAATAAAACATCGACTAGAGGGACGGGATCCCATATCGTTCCCACATAAAATAAAACATCGACTGGCGGGACGGGATCCCATACAGTTCCCACATAAAATAAAACATCGACTGGCGGGACGGGATCCCATACCGTTCCCACATAAAATAAAAGATCGACTGGCGTGACGGGATCCCATACCGTTCCCACATAAAATAAAACATCGACTAGCGGGACGGGATCCTATACCGTTCCCACATAAAATAAAACATCGACTGGCGGGACGGGATCCTATACCGTTCCCACATAAAATAAAACATCGACTAGCGGGACGGGATCCCATACCGTTCCCACATAAAATAAAACATCGACTGGCGGGACGGGATCCCATACCGTTCCCACATAAAATAAAACATCGACTAGAGGGACGGGATCCCATACCGTTCCCACATAAAATAAAACATCGACTGGCGGGACGTGATCCCATACAGTTCCCACATAAAATAAAACATCGACTGGCGGGACGGGATCCCATACCGTTCCCACATAAAATAAAACATCGACTGGCGGGACTGGATCAAGTACCACTCATACAAAAACTAAAACATCAAATTGGGGCGGGACATATAACTTTATAGACAGAAAATCACCTACCAAATAATCACCAGTGATGAGAGTGCTAATCTAAACTAACCTTTTATACAAAACAACAAACTCATACTATTAAAATCCACGTTATTTACAAAACATGTCATCTTCTACAATCACCTCAGTGTCAGTGTCAATAGTGACACTACTTTTATACATAGCAAACACATAGAGAAGGGACAAGGTTTTTATGTCAAGGAAAAATAGGACACAATTATACGAATCTACACGCACACACAAACGAAATACACACACAATATACAAACATACGAAAACACACGCGCACGCACACAAACAAAATTACACACACGCACGCACACACACACGCAAAAATTATTTTTATAGTTTAGGGATAAGTGTTTTTGTTAAAATCCAAAATAAAGACACAAACGTACTTGCGCACAGATACACAAACAGACTTATACATACATATACACACAAAGGTACGCAGGCACACAAACATACACACATATAAGACACGCTTAATGCTTAGGGACAATTGTTTTTGTTAAGGAAAAATCTAACACATATATACACAAACGTACGCGCGCATACATACGCACATAAAAAATACATACACAAACTTGCTTCAGCTAAATCGAGCATTATATTTCGTAGTTAATTATACATATGCTATTTATAATATGGAGTAGTAGTCAACAGAGGTAGTCTATGCGATCCGTTACGTTTAGGAATAATTGTATATCTAGAGAAATATTATTAGTTACGCTACAGCTATGCGAACTAAAATGTTTGCTTAGATTAAACACTCATATCATGTCTCAAAATGTTTGCTTAGCTTAAACACTCATATCATGTCTCAAAATGTTTGCTTAGCTTAAACATTAATATCATGTCTCAAAATGTTTGCTTAGCTTAAACACTCATATCATGTCTCAAATTGTTTGCTTAGCTTAAACATTCATATCATGTCTCAAAATGTTTGCTTAGATTAAACACTCATATCATGTCTCAAAATGTTTGCTTAGCTTCAACACTCATATCATGTCTCAAAATGTTTGCTTAGCTTAAACATTCATATCATGTCTCAAAATGTTTGCTTAGCTTAAACACTCATATCATGTCTCAAATTGTTTGCTTAGCTTAAACATTCATATCATGTCTCAAAATGTTTGCTTAGCTTAAACATTCATATCATGTCTCAAAATGTTTGCTTAGCTTAAACACTCATATCATGTCTCAAATTGTTTGCTTAGCTTAAACATTCATATCATGTCTCAAAATGTTTGCTTAGCATAAACATTCATATCATGTCTCAAAATGTTTGCTGAGCTTAAACACTCATATCATGTCTCAAATTGTTTGCTTAGCTTAAACATTCATATTATGTCTCAAAATGTTTGCTGAGCTTAAACATTCATATCATATCTCAAAATGTTTGCTGAGCTTAAACACTCATAACATGTCTCAAAATGTTTGCTTAGCTTAAACACTTAAACATTTTCTATAATGCCTTATTTAGGTCTGCCACAGTAGGCTTATCGTCCAGATCGGCCATGAGTGGGATGTTCCCAATGGTGTTTTGGGCATTGTTAGTCACGTGGTTCTATATGGAGTACAGTTCAGAGTAGTACGCTACACAAATCTCTATCTGCTTGCCCTTGTCCTTGATTTTATCGCCTGTGGCAGACTTCAGTGGTGCTCTCACTTTTATCGTGTGACCCATTGATTTCGTTATGCCATCTTACATGCCCCTGATGTTTCCGATATCTGCTGCTGACTGTATGCTCTGACAAAGCAGAAGCCAGTATTCACTGGCACACTGCCGTGCTAATCTATTTACGTTGCTTCTGGTAGACCAGTATGCCTGTAGAATCCTCTAGCAGGGGTGTCGTTTGTATTTGCAGGTGAGCACTGCAACGCTCTTCTTTGACTGGCGTAAGTGTGGCGGAGTTAGCTTCTTACATAAGACAGGTGTGGCTTTGCTGTACACAGTCTCTCTGATATGACCCCATCTTTCTTTGGAACTGCCGTTGGGAGGTTCTGAATCAAACATCTTAGAGAGTGCATAAGTGATTTCCACAGCCTTGTCTGGATATGAAGTCTAGCTCAATTGCGTGTTTTAAACTCTTACCTAGAGCGATGTATACTCTTTGGCTCGAGCTTCGTTTTTCAGCACACCAGCAAGTGGTCAGTGTCGAAGTCAGCACTGTGGAAGATACAACACATTTTCTGTCGCCTCAAAACCAGACGCTTCGGGCAGATGGAATCACATCACAATTAATACTTCCAGTTCAGGTTAGGTTTTTACAGCCTTAAAAAAGTCCTATAATTAAGGAAGATATAGCAAATTTACTTTTGGTTTCTCAAGAGCACATGGATCAGCATGTGCACCCTGTGGAACACCAGCACAACACACTTTCCAGCAGGTGTCACATGTCTTGTATGCAAGGAAATTAAAAAAGATTTCATGTATAAAGTTCAAATAGGTGTGGCATTCAAATAGAAAAGTTTTACTAAACTTTGCCCCAACATGTTGGGCCTGTCACAATTAATAATTCCAGTTCAGTACCCACGAATGTAGTTCTAGTCTATTTTTAGAACATTGTTTGCTCTCTCCTTTTGGTGGTGAGAGAAGAGATATATTGATCCATCTTTGGTATGGATTTAAATTTAATTGTTTATTCTTGAGAATAGGAGCTCTGAGAGTGGTTGTCTGTATGTATTTTGACGACAGTGCACACTATGTAATTAGGCCTTAGTGATGATCCAGAAGTGAAATCAGTGTTCTGTGTGCATGCTGCTCTGTTTACAGTGCAGCCACTCAAAAAAATGCCGGTCAACCCTTGACAAGAATTTCACCGTGAAGTCATCTTTGTGGGTATTTTAGATTTTCATATGATTTGTATTGATTGTCACACTGTGAAAAGATCAGTGCTGAGAAATATATGTAGAGAACATATAGTAAAATTAATTGTGATGTATGGCCAGATGGGACTCGTTAACCCTGGGTCATATCATATTGATATTAAAGCTGGCAATATCTGAATATAATTGCTGTTTCTTAGTAACATAGATATTATCATTGGAGAATACAGAACATATTAGTTTGGTTCGACTACATTTATTTACATTTTTGGGATTTTTTTATTCAACCAGCGGTAAAATAACACTAACACCCTTCGAAGCTACCGTAGTCCTTACATTTTTAAGTTTTATTACATAGGTCTTATCCATTTATGTGATTGTCTACGTCAACATCACATATATTGGGTGTTACAGATCAAACTACCAAGAAGAAATAGTTGTGGAGGATTCCTCGATAGTTCACATCTTGGTTTTACCTGACAATTGGTGACATGATTTACAAACGTCTGAATGTATACACTGGTCCCAGAACGAGACTGAGTTCGAATCTCTTTCAATAGGAATGCGCGTGACAGTACATATATGTTGCATTTACCAATCAGAAAGAAAAAGGGACGTATGCATTTGTAAATGACATGCACGATAAGATTGTCGTAGTTATAAAAAATACTGAGTGAAACAGTTGAAAGGTTAAAGGGTTCAGAAGTTCTTAATGAAGGTTTTCAATGATGTATCTCAATATATAATTCTGGGGCGGCCTAGCTGTTTTGGGGGATGTGTTTTATCAATATTTCTATCAATATGCTTACTGATATAAACTTTACGATCTCTAAGAAACAGTGTTATACATCATAAGTTATAGAAAAGTGAAAATCTATTAAATGTCTATTTAAAATCACATACGAGTGAAAACATCAATGCATTGTGTTAATGTGTTGATGGCATGATAATAACTAGTAAGTGATATAATGGGATTTCTGCCAGACCATACATTGAAGGTAATAACAAGGCCACATAAAACATAAAACATATATAGAAGATAATAACAATGTCATACATAAACATTAAACATCCATTATTTCAGGTGGCTTTACAATCCTTTGATGCTAAAAACCAAGGCCGTCTGACAAATTCCAGCCATTTTAATACCTTTCAATAACGCAGCGTCCAAGACACGTTAAATCCATTAGTTGTATAACAAAATTGATATTTTATTGGTATAAAATTCCGATAATATTTTAATAATAAAGACCATTTGATTGCTCTTTCAGACGAAAATGCGGCATTCCATTTAATGCGCAAGCCATAACTACGAATATAATAAATTAATTTCATTTCCTGATTCTTTCTTTGACTATAGTAGTCATTATCACTTATTAAATCAATCTGCAAATTGAGTATAATATCAATGATTTGAATACTTGCATGGGTCGTAATTTTCTTGCCTTCAGATTTGTGATTTTTGGCCTTTGTATAGTTCTCACATAATAGCAAATTTGTCATAGGGAAACTTTACTGTTCGGCTGTTATTCAGCTACTACGTTCGAATCAGTTTCGTGATTAACACAATAGAATGATCCATTTTTGGTCGTCAAGCAACAAGGCAATATATTCATTCATAAACTTAAGAATTTGCCTTGCATCAAATGCAATATGTTATCAGACAGATTAATAATTTGTCTAACAAAGGATAAATTATGTGTTCAGATAGATTAAGAATGAGTGTAACAAAGTAAAATTCTGTCTCTGGAACTTGCCTAAGACTAAAATTTATTTCTTTACAGAGACAAAGAGTTTACATGTGTATCGTTAGAAAGACTTTTTAAAGACATTTTCATTAATTAAGTGCTGAAGACTAGCGTTTTGCTTTCAACCGTACGAAAGCTGTGAAGTGATTCAATACGGCCAAGACGAGAACCATCAGACAGTCAGTAAGGCCAGACGGTAACCATCAGACAGGTTTCAATAGGGTCAGGACGATAATCTTCAGACAGGTTTCAATAGGGTCAGGACGGTAAACATCAGACAGGTTTCAATAAGGCCAGGACGGTAAACATCAGATAGGTTTCAATAGAAGGAAGATAGTAGCTATCAGTATGTAGCATTACGAATGGCACACGATACAAGTTTATTTGACGAAAAATATGAACTGGACATTGTTTTATTTTATTGTCGTATTTGTTTAACTGTATAATATGAATAAACTACAACACTCTAAACGCGTAAGTAGACGTTAGTATTTTTTATAAGACAATTTTTTGGGGGTATATTTGTACTGTCCGTGCTGGAACAAAAATTAAAACTCTCTCTCTCTCTCTCTCTCTCTCTCTCTCTCTATATATATATATATATATATATATATATATATATATATATATATATATATATATATATATACGTACACACACACACACACACACACACACACACATACATACATACATACATACATACATACATACATACATACATACATACATACATACCACTTTGTAGCACCCTATAATATATTGTTCAGATTTTTCAAACATTAGTTTCAATCTTACCTTCTTTCAGTAGTGACTAGAGTACCCAACCAAAAAAAACACTCGCCAATAGGCCAAATAGACCGAGAAAATAGGAAAAAAACAGTGGTGTGAAGACCAGGTCACATCAATAGAAAATGAAAAGCTTACAGAGAAAGACAACGAAAAGTAAAATATCTCACAAAAGATCTTCAGGTTTCAGTAGGGCCAGGACGATAACCATCTGACAGGTTTCAATAGGGACAGGACGGTACCATCAGACAGGTTTCGATAGGGACAGGACGGTAACCATCAGTTACAGTTTGATAGGGCCAAGACGGTAACCATCAGACAGGTTTCAATAGGGCCAAGACGGTAACCAACAGACTGGATTCAATAGGGCCAGGACGATGACCATCAGACAGGTTTCAATAGGGCCAAGACGGTAACCATCAGACGGGTTTCAGTAGGGCCAGGACGATGACCATCAGACAGGTTTCAATAGGGTCAATACGGTAACCATCAATTACGGTTTGATAGGGCCAAGACGGTACCCATCAGACAGGTTTCAATAGGGTCAGGACGGTAACCATCAGATCGATTTCAATAGGGCCAGGACGGTAACTGTCAGACTTGTTCAATAGGGCCAAGACGATAACCATCAGACAGGTTTCAATAGGGCCAGGACGGTAACCATTAGGCAGCTTTCAATAGAAGCAAGATAGTAGCTATCAGTAGGTAGCATTACAAATGGCACACGATACAAGTTTATTTTACGAAAAATATGAATTGGACAAGCTTTTTATTTTATTGTCGTGTTTGTTTAAATTTATAATATGAATAAACTACAAGACTCTTAAACGCGTAAGTAAACTTTAGTATATTTTGGAGGCGTGGTGGTGGTGTGTTTGTACTGTCCATGCTGGAACAAATAAATACCTAAAACTCTCTCTCTCTCTCTCTCTCTCTCTCTCTCTCTCTCTCTCTCATATATATATATATATATATATATATATATATATATATATATATATATATATATATATATATATATATATATATATATATATTATCACTTTGAAGCACCTTATAATATATTGTTCAGATGTTTCAAACATTAGTTTAAATCTTACCTTATTGCAGTAGTGACTAGAGTATGGTTAATATTGGATAACTCCAAGTATAGTATCAACTGTGATTTTAAGCAAGCAAACAAACAAACACAAATAACATAGTACTTACTTGTCAACAAATAGTTAGTATACTTTTAATCATAAATGTATACATATCTTTTCAAGCAGCAAATTATTTAGAACACGTTTGGGTAAATGATTGCTGGCAAACAGCAAGGCACAATGCAAAATCAATGAAGTTGTTTTCAAGAAAACAAGGCAATTAAATCTCTGAAAATGGAAAATGTTGATTCATCTCTTAGATAGTGTCAGGAGGCCGCCAACAATAAAAGTAAAGAAATAGGAAACCTATTGATTTAAAACAAAGAATATATTATTTCGAACTCTTTAAATCGAAAATATATTTTTTCCTTTAAATGTTAAAGTTGATATTGATTGAATGAGACAAAAAAATAAATCGATCTTTAAACATGTGGATTACAGGATACAATCAACTTTAAATGAACTCATAAAAAAAGTTCAGGCTCCATACACTAAATGCCTGCCTTTACTTCGTAAGTATGATTCCATGGAAATCTATGACTTGCAGACACCAGTGATGTCATTGGTCATAGTTACTCCGGGTAATTATGTACGTGTCACCTCACTGTCCTAGGCTTTGATTGGTTATTCTTGTTGTATACCACTTTTTGAATTGATTTAGGCACATTATTTGACTTTGGAGTCCTAAATCACATGCTTTAAACACTGTCGACACCGACAGTACGAGTGATGTGACGTGTAAGACTTTCGACACCGACAGTACGAGTGATGTGACGTGTAAGACTTTCGACACCGACAGTACGAGTGATGTGACGTGTAAGACTTTCGACACCGACAGTACGAGTGATGTGACGTGTAAGACTTTCGACACCGACAGTACGAGTGATGTAACGTGTAAGACTTTCAACACCGACAGTACGAGTGATGTGACGTGTAAGACTTTCAACACCAACATAATGAGTTACGTGACCATGAAATAAAGAGATACAATGAAATTAACAATCTTCAGAAGTAAAACATTTCCATAGATCCTTGGTTATACAATGCAGTCAGACAAACGCCACCAAGTGTTATGGAATTTAACATCTGTTCTTCTGATGCAAAATTAAAGATGGTTATTCTGTATTTTGCTTTAAAATTTACAAGGGCATCATTGAAGAAAGGTTGGTTTGGGGGTGGGGGTGGGGGGAAGGTTTGCTTGTTGTATTTATGTTTTTTTTAGATGGCAGGTTTTAGCAAACTGTCACTCGTTTATGACAGTGTTGTGCCAAGTTATGCACATAAGTTAGTTAGGTATCCAAATCATTATATGAATATATCACTAATTAGCAGTCTTCTCGCCATACCGGACTGAAAAATTCTTAATTTGTCTTTTAGAATATTGTATTTTAAAAAATAGTGCTTTATGCTTACTATATTCTCTATCACGCAGACAAAAGTACTACCGGTTGTATGGATATATGACAATGTGCAACACAATACATAATGTAAATTTGATAATGTTTCACATGTTGGTATAAAGTACAGAATCAAAATGTAACATTGTCCGTTCCTTTTCCAGCATAAAGCCCAAGAGGACGATTGCGTGAGACGTTCCATTCATCACGACAGTTTGAAGTCCCGATTTGGATCGGGTTTAGAAGCCAGTCATAAATTTCACCTGCCAAAGTCATTGACAAGATTACAGACGTATCTCTTTCAAACGTGTTATTGGTAAACCAACTTCTTAGCATCAAGAGTAGCCACGTTCAAGGGAACAACCCCCAAGACAAGATGTGTTTTAGTCCATGCTAGCATGGTGGGACATACATATATATGCCAACAATAATAACACGGCAGAATGGATAAGAGACTGTAAAAATATTGAACGATTGGACGAAGCCAAGCAACAATGAGAAGCCGAACTCCTGCTACACCAAGCAGTGATATCCAACGACACACCCTATTACATTCCTGAAATGCAAATGTTGCAAGACGTCTTGGCACCTCGCTACACCTTGAACGGGGATCCTCAAGAAGTAAACGAACCTCTGTTGTTTCGAAGACGGAAACTACATTCACATCTATCATCACGATGAACATTGTGATGGGAGCACCACTATCACTGCATTCCTGGGATATAGTTATTAATGTGAGAAATGTGAATATAGGTATAACGATCGAGAGCAACATAATCATTGTGGGTTGACATGCTTAGGATATTTGGCCTCTAAACCCTGTCTTGACGACAAGATTTCGCGCATTGTTCTGCTTGTCAAAGCACTTTTGTCAACCCTACATGTTACCCGCAACATCGGATGACCCAAGTTTGACTTCAGAACATTGCTGCTTGTCAACTCCGGATATTGTGCCCTACCTGTGGGCAAGGCATTCCTACCAATAGTGCACGCACGTATGTCAGGGAAAGAAACATTGTCACATTTGTCGCCAAATCAAGGACTCGGAACACGAATGCCACTTTCAAAACTACCATTCCAAACAAGAGGAAGACGACATAAAGAAAGGGATTTTCATACAGTTGCATCTACATCGATCACCTGGGTCATCGTCACCCTGACATCGAAGGAGACCGTATAGGAGGCTGCGTGGAAAAGCACCCCGACGCCAAGATTCTACGTTTTGCTAGTGACGGACCTAACAATTACGGCTACGAGTACCGGGACAAGAAAGGAAAAGTGCACACGGAGTGTAAAGTGAAATGACTGGCTCTCAAGTATCACAACAGTCGACTGGTGAATTTTGGCGTAATGAAAGAAGCTTTTCGGTCTGGACAGGATGAAAACTTTAAAATGACCACCTACGAGCCGTACAAGATTGTACGTTTACCCAAACATCAAGTTGTCAGTCGATCTTTGAAAAGGTCTATTAAATCATGGACCAAAAGAGAGTTTGGCTTCCCAATCACATCACTCTAACGTACAGACGCGTGGATATTAATCACATATGAAAAGAAAAACGTACAAGACGATATTTTATTGCAACTGCAAAGACCTATCAAGAAAGATGAATAGTTTTAAATAAATTTTTAAACAGGCATCATTCGATGTCGGGATTATAAAGTGGAATGCAATGCTGTGCCGTGCTGTGCGATGAGAGCGATGTTGAACGCTGTGACCTTAGAGAAAGTGATGATGTGCGTGCCAAGCCTGACGAATGCCAATTCTGAGCAAACTCAAGCTGATTTCACCGTACCCTCATCCAAATGAGCATGTGAAAAAACGAATATTCGTTCCCTGTTCGTTTGCCGAATAAATTCACTTTGAAAGTCGATTCAAACGTTCCAAGGAAAATGGCATAAATATTTGGCAGGACCTACCCATAAAGAATTAGCGAGAGCCGGAGTTTTATACTTTGGCAAAGGGGATAAATTTAAGTGTTTAAGATGCGTTGTATCATTTTGCCAGTGGGAACAGAAAGATGCTGCTTATCTAGAATACGTTCGACGGTCACCGCATTGTCACTACCTACCTTTAGCGGGACACTAGTCATTTAAGCGTCAAACTATTTAGTTTCAAGGAACCAGCTTGCTGTGCAGTGACTTGTTTATATTTCATTACGATCGTTTTACTATTTATTTTACCTATTTGTCTTTTAATAAATCGCAAGTGCAAGTCTTAGCCAAACAGTTATGAATCCTTTGGCAGATTCATGCGTACGAGGATGCAACTAAAACCTAACAATTGTTTCAATACTAGTGTCAAGACGGAGGGCCTGTCGTTTACACGTCCCCGTCGTCGACTTAACAACAACATCAAATATATCTATAAAACAAACTGACACTTTGGGTGTTTCTCACCTTTTGTTAACACGACATCCATCCAAATGATTCGTATTTTGAACGGCATCAGTCGCGAAACAGATCCACAAATACGTGATAGCACGTCAATTATTGCAAGGGATCATTTACTTTCAACATCAAACTAAACTTCTTTTGATGGGAACAAAGCAGCCTTGACAAAACAGGCTGATCCTCGCATCGACACTTAAACCAAAATTCAAATTCATTTTGAAACCTGGAGGTAGCGGTTCTCTTGGAGGTGCCACAATTCGTTCCCTTTTAAAATGGAAACCCGATCTTCCCCAACGTTCTCCCAACCAAAACAACCCACTCGTCAAAAAGCCAAACAGACCGAGAAAAAAGGAAACGAACAGTGGTGTCAAGACCAGGTCACATCAATAGAAACAGAAAAGCCTATAGAAAAAGAAAATGAAAAGTAAAATAACTCACAAAAGATCTTCTTCACGCAAGAGGCCACACTCTACAGCTACGAGGACCTTGTCTCCAGTTTCATCCACTTCTCTACTGCTAGTGATGCAAGCCAATTCCAGCTTTACAATCTTTTAATTTGGTGAACTAATGAAACCCACGTATTCAAGAACCTTGCCTACAAAGGACACACCCTCCTCCTCTTTAGCTGCAGTAGCTGTTGCTCACAAAGGACCGTCTCCAAAAATGTAATTCAAAGAGAGATGTTACAGAGTTAACTAGATTTGTCCAATCAGGAACTCTTCCGAATTACTTCATTGCAAATCCATCCACTATGTTTAATACCAGACATCAAGATGATACAACGTAATGACAATCAGTGGCGACGCATTCCAGTATACAAAAGAATTGTGGTAAAGGATGAGGATAAGTGTTTCTGTGATCCTGTACTCACATAGATGTAGCGTAAATTAACTGCACACCACTCTCTGGCTAGAAAAGTAAATAAAAGAAAATGACTGCCTCTTCGTTTACCCAAACATTCTTAAATGCGTTCAGTTCTGTTTTAAGCTTCTACGCCCATACAAAAATAGATCAAACAGCTACCAAAGATGTCATCGTACCGTGAGCGGACGTTATATGAAAGTCTTGCAAGGAACTATACCTTTGTTTAAGCACCAGAAATATTGATTTTCCAACACGTTTGTTGCCTAACGGTCCAAAGAAAAATACACATCCGTAAAAAACAACGTGATGGTGCAACGCAAATGATTTGTTAGCAACTCTTGTCAAAGGATAAGCGGGATCCATACTGGTGATACTGTTGGGCGTTGCTTTACCTATGGATCCAATAAAGAGGACCTCTGGAATCAAACGATCTAAGATGTGACATTTGGAATCGAACGGAAGGACAAAAACTGGCTTTAGTTCCTTACAAACGAGGATGTTTTATCATCGTTATAAAAAAAACAACGAAACGCTATATTTGCCTCCAAATCCTCATTTGACTGAGATTTTCTAGTTGCGATATGAATTCCAATCGTTGATAGATCGAAACAACTTCTCCGAAACAGAACAATCGCAAAGATATTCTAGCAGCTTCAACATTTTAACCAGAAAGATGAAGACAAAACAGCTCAACCGATTCAGACAGATTTTACGACCCTGATGAAACGTCTACCAACACTACTCCTAGGGATCAAGACAGAAAGAGGAGAAAAGGAAGAGTTTCAAACTCCACAAGGAAATGTATGCAAGTTAACAACACCACCTACATCCATAATTGGATGGATTTTAAAAAGATGCAGTAAAAAGGAAGGTGAGGACAGAACTGAAAGAAGAACCAATTATCCCTGTTCAGACACCCTACTCCTCGACACCTATCGCTTGTCAGCAAAGCAAAGCATTACAAGCCAAGAAGAAACCACACGAAGAAAAGAGCAGCATGGAAATCGTTCCAGAAGTCGTAGAGGGATAAAGGGCATCGCCCATCAATGGCAAGCCTATTTACATGATGTCTGGCATTATGCTATCTGCAGTCGTAGCTACAAATATTTTGTTTGTGGCATGATCGTCTTTTCGACATTTGCCTGAGTCGTGTCATTTACTTCCAAATCGAGCAGTGAGTTAGTTCAAGCCCTTAAACTGGTGTTGAAACAAAGTGGTCGTCACCCTTTTTCATGTCAAACCGACAAAAGCATTGACTTTCTGAAACAAGCTTTCCAGAAAGAATTAAGAAAACGTGACACTTATTGTGTCACCACCGAGAATCCCGAAACCAAAGCCAGCATAGTCAAACGATTTCAACACACCTTGAAAGAACTTATGTGGAAATATTTTACGCATGAACACGCTCTCAGGGACATCGACTTCTTACCATCTGAGCATCGGACGTTTCCCCGAAAGAAATGATTCCTGACAACGAAGTGACTTTTCTTGAGCGCCTGTTTGTTGACGGTGGCTATCCTCCAAAAAGGAAGAGTGTTGGCCGCATGAGATTGAGTTCGTATTGGCAAAACCAGACCAACTGGATGAGGTGGCAGATGAAGATTGCCCAAAAAAAGGATTCGACACACGTCAAAGGAAAATTGCTGCTGAAAGCCGAAGTTTAGAACTGATGAACTGCTTGCATTTGGACATGTGATTACAATAGCTGTATTTGCTGAAGGGTGTGGATGTTCGCTTGAGACTCACAGCAGTATCGCTTTCCGTTTGTTGGTTGGGTCTGATGATTACACAACCATTATCGAGGACGCCAAATTCTACGCGCGACGCGTGGAATTGTTGCCTAAACTATGAAATGACATAAGTCACACATTCAGCAGAACGACTGCCAAGTATCCGATACGACGCGTGGAAGTTAAAACCTTCACCATTGCCACTGGACTCCGATCCAATATAGATAGTCATCTGTTCCAAGGACAGTTACCCAAGCGAGTAGTTATTTGTATCGTTAACAATTCAGCCTTCAACAGAGCCTGACACGAACTCTTTTAGGGTTTTACTACTAAGTCGTGTCCAAGATGTAAGTCAGTCGAGATGGCAAGACCCTGCGCGCCAGATGATCCTTTGAACCTGACTTGATTTGTTTTGGTACCGCCATCACAATTATTATTCCTTGATTTATGTCTAATATTTACAGACCAAATGTTTCTTCAAGTCGCTCAGACTATAATTGTATGGAATTAAATATGTAAGCTTAGTACTAAAATACTTTTAGGATGTGAAAACAATATATTTTAAAAACTTACTGTGCTCCCGATAAGCAGGTCTGCTCCGTGTTCACCGAGTAAGTAGATCATTTAATGATGATGATTGAGTTGCTCTCTCTCTCTCTCTCTCTCTCTCTCTCTCTCTGTTTTTTTTTTCTGTCTGCCCATGCTTATCACATATAAAGTGAAACATTCGTCAGTCTTGCTACACAGCGTTCACTCGTTAGCTATACAGAATGAGTAACAGGATTTCAAACCTCTTAAAGCTCCAAATGTACTTGGACTATGCCATTCTCCTCTTGGATATAGCTGGCCATGGATGCCATATCAAAATATCCGTGAGTAGAAGCCGAGGAGGAGGAAGAAAGAAAGAAGAAGAGGAAAGGAAGTATCCTACCTCACCTTAAACTACGACCTATGTTTGACCTCGAGCATCAGGTGAATACACCTCCATAGACAGTACCAGTTGGACAGATCGGACCAGAACCTCATCAACGATAACCACTACCAACATTATCAAGAACCGTAATCCCCCAAGCGGAAAACTGGTAAGAAAAAATAAGGAGGCCACAGCATACACGCTTGTGACACGGGAGAAGGAGGGTGGCCTTCTCTACCCCATAGACAGAAAAGCAGGTACTACAGCCACTCATCGTCTTTTTACGCCACCAAGAGCAAGACTGAACTGAGAACAAGACTAGAGCGCATGTTGTATCGGTGTCGCCAGGTCGGGAATATGCCTTTATTAGCCAGGTGTATTCGAGTTCACAATTCCAGCATTTTTCATTGCTAACCACATCTTTAGAAAACAAGACTATTAATAATTGCAAATTGGTAAGCGTGTGTGTAGTGTGATTCCAAACACTCGCTCCTTTTCTGATGTGATAGGGTGGGTGGGTATGTGTACGCATACGTTGTGTGTATATTATATATTTGGGGACTTTGAAAGTAGATATTGAGTTTCTATGCAATCGCGTACGTTTTTGTGGATAGTAGATATTGTGATATTTTTACACTCCCTTCTATGTTGATAATATCTTTGTGGTTTGTTTTTTCTCCCTTCTTTGTTGATAATATAGCTGTGGGTTATCTTTATCTCCTTCACGTGTGTTGATAGTATATTTTGGGGTTTGTTTGCTACTTCCCGTGTATGGATATAAATTTGGGTTTGATATTATTCCTACCCGTCTGTGGAAAGTATATTTCGGGGATTGCTTTTAGTTCCTTCCCGTGCGTGGATAGCATATATTGTGTTTTGTATGGATAGTAGATTTTGGCTTAGTATTGTTCGCATACGTTTGAACGGACAGTTAACATTGTGAATATTTTTCCTTCCCGTGTGTCGATAATCGATTTCGGGATTGTATGTGTATGTGCACGATTGTGATGATAGTAGAACGTGTATTTGCATGCGTTTGTGTACGTTTTATGGATAGCAGTGATTGTGGTTTATTTTCTCCTTCCCTTCATATAAAGTCAAGCATCGGTCATTCGTGCCTTTATACACGAAATACTCAAAGAAAATGTAAAGTAATCATTTAGGCAAAATTAACAAGCTGCAAAAAGTGGTTGATGATATTGGGATGGCGGAAGAATTATTGGGTAGATTGTAGGATGGGTATAGCTCTATTCACTACTGTCTCAGAATGGAATAAATAATATATGGAAGGCAAAGGAAAGGTCAATTTAAATGATAAACGAGGAAAACGAAGTAAAGGATGAGAAAGAGAACAGAACACAAACGAGGGAGTGGAATAAAACAAATAGAAAAGAAAGAGAAAAAAATGAAAAGAGGAAGAATAGGAAGTAATAAAGAGGAAAAGAGTTAGAAAAAGAAGAAAACAAAGAGTATATGACAGAAAATTAAAGATTGTGGAGTAATAAACGGATTAGAAGAGGAAAACCAAAGACTCTTTCAGGGATACTCATATGCCTCGAAAGATATTTATTCTCTATGCCATATATATGTGTCTTTGTATACCTTCCCCGACAAGCGTTGTTTTATTGGTATATTTTATGAACTAGCTTAACCCGCTACTCGCCACCGGCTACTCAATGAACTAGCTGAACTCGCTACTCGCCACCGGCTACTCAATGAACTAGCTGAACTGATCCGCCACGCGCCACTCACTGAACTAGCTCAACTTACCCGCCACCCGCCTCACCTGTTCCATTCCTATTCAACCCCAACTTATATCCCGTGATGGGGAGCAACTTGTTTCTCTATAATAAGTATTGATGTACATTATAAAACAATCAATTCCGCAATCATTCTATGCACTACCTGGCAAATGCTTCACAGCAAACGACTCACTTTTTCGAAAACAAGTACATTTGTATTATCGGCACTCACTATATTAACAGTCTAGTTGATTGTTCATTTGCGCAGTTATTTTATTTCTAGATGCAGTGGCGTTGGGTGCGTACTGTTTATCCATACTTATTAAAGCCAAACAATTTTATCTGATTTTGTTTTCATGTACTGAATAGATATGCAGTATTTCATACATTTGTATGTAAATACAAAAACGATTTAGAAATAGCGTTCTCAGGTCAAGGGTATCAAATAAAAGAAGCTAAACATGTTCTTGGTTGACGCGTATATCAATCATAACACAGGTCTAAATGAAATTAATGCGCGAGATAAAATATGTTTAAATTAGTATGACCGGTAGGACGTTTCAGTTAGTATGGCCAGCAATACCTTTTAATTAGTGTGGTCAGTATGATGTTTTAGGTAGTATGGCCAGTAATACTTTTTAATTAGTGTGGTCAGTATGATGTTTTAGGTAGCATGGCCAGCAATACTTTTTAATTAGTGTGGTCAGTATGATGTTTCAGTTAGTATAGTCAGTAAAATAGGTCAGATTTACCTCTTTTTATTTATTTTTAACTCTGTTTTGGTTTGTTCGTATTGACTATGATGTATTATAGCATCAAACATTAATATCCAACATGAAAACATAGTATCCTTAACTCCTATCGAAATTGTCCCTACTTTCAATGCATTCCAAACCAATTAGCAATTTACTTTAGCATTATGAAACCTGACAAGTATGAATTCATTGATCCAATGGGTGCTGATTAGACGAGATATTGTGTTTAACTCGGCTAGCAGTCAAAGAAATTGAACTCTGTAAAAAGAGGAATATAAATTTAAATCTATGGTCTATTATTGTGGCTAACGCTTTAGGAATGACTTCTTATCAACAGAAACTGTTCCGTTTGACCCCTATTTGCCAATCCTCCCTTTGATGTGGGTCTCGAGCAAATAAATACCCCACACATCAAGATTACGGTAGGAGTTACACAGAGAATACGCCTGATTTCCCAGTTCATGTAGTCCATGTTGAATTACTGTGCTTGCCCAAAGAGAGACATTCTTTCACAACATATTTGTAAGTACTAGTTTTATAACACATTAGCATAAATTAGGTTATATATTAATTCGACATTGTTTCAGTTCCAGGATTCACTTTAAACTCAACTCACTTCATCTAATACCTGATTTTATTTAGGTTTTCGTTTTCGTTATAATTAGTAATTCTTTCTAACCAATATATATCCTGATTAGTTGCCCGCTTCAGACTGAACTCTGATTTAAATACAAATACACGCACACACACACCTATGTGTCCATTCTAAATTTCATATAGTTTTAAGTGTTTGGTCTATGTATACATTTGTATTTTTTTAAATCATCTAATGTAGACAACGTGTGTCCGTCATTAATGGAATACGTCCGATTAAATGAAAAGGTTTCTTCCAGCACGAGTGTGCATTCACTATAAATTTAATTAAAAGTCTTCATTATAGGGTTTTAAATTCACTACAGATTAAATGAAAAATTTCCATAAGGTTTTTGTTTACATTCACTAGAGACTAAATGAAAAGTCTTAAAGCTTTGTTTAATTCACTGAGGATAAAATGAAAAGTATTCGTGAACGTTTTATATCCATTAAAGACTAAAGTGTTCATGCAGGATTTTTACATTCAATCCATATTGAATTAATCATGTTCGCAAAGATGTTTCACAGTCACAGCTGATTAAATAAAAAGTCTTCACAGTGTATTTTACAGTTAGTCTTGATTAAATATAAAGGCTTTATCCTTCACTACAGATAAAATGGAAAGGCTTTATCCTTCACTACAGATTAAATGGAAAGGCTTTACCGTTCACTACAGATTTAACGGAAAAGCTTTACCATTCACTACAAATTAAATGGAATGGCTTTACCATTCACTACAAATTAAATGGAATGGCTTTACCATTCACTACAAATTAAATGGAATGGCTTTACCATTCACTACAAATTAAATGGAAAGGCTTTACCATTCACTACAGATTAAATGGAAAGGCTTTACCATTCGTTACAGATTAAATGAAAAGGCTTTACCATTCACTACAGATTAAATGGAAAGGCTTTACCATTCGTTACAGATTAAATGAAAAGGCTTTACCATTCACTACAAATTAAATGGAATGGCTTTACCATTCACTACAAATTAAATGAAAAGGCTTTACCATTCACTACAAATTAAATGAAAAGGCTTTACCATTCACTACAAATTAAATGGAAAGGCTTTACCATTCACTACAAATTAAATGGAAAGGCTTTACCATTCGTTACAGATTAAATGAAAAGGCTTTACCATTCACTACAGATTAAATGGAAAGGCTTTACCATTCGTTACAGATTAAATGAAAAGGCTTTACCATTCACTACAAATTAAATGGAATGGCTTTACCATTCACTACAGATTAAATGGAATGGCTTTACCATTCACTACAAATTAAATGGAATGGCTTTACCATTCACTACAGATTAAATGGAAAGGCTTTACCATTCACTACAAATTAAATGGAATGGCTTTACCATTCACTACAGATTAAATGGAATGGCTTTACCATTCACTACAAATTAAATGGAAAGGCTTTACCATTCACTACAGATTAAATGGAAAGGCTTTAAGATTCATTACAGAACAAATGAATATTTTCGAGCAAATTTTGTATATTCACTCTAGATTAATGACAAGTGTTCGTGCAGGGTTTTACATTCACTCTAGATGAAATGAAAATAGAACAAACACTTCAGTTTTGAACACTTTGTTTGTCTGTGTTTTGTTTACATAAAAGCCCTGAATATTTCAAACAAACATTGCTGGCTTTTACTTGTAACATTTGGCTCTTGCTCGTCTAAAGTAGCAGTATAAACATTATATTATACGTACGTTTCCAGTCCAATTATATCAGGTTTGTACCAATGAAGAATGTATATTCTAAGTCACTGGTGAAATAAAATCCCAATTTTTCAGCTTTACCCCAATCACCAATCACTGTTGAAATCCATGTAAATCTTAGAAACATTCCATGTCTGACCAATTACTCTACCACTATCTTGCAAGGATAAAATTAATATTTTCACAATGTCAATTTTCTTTCACTCCACAGTATTATACTGGGTAATAAGATAACGGAATTTCATTGTTATAACACTTATTGGTTAGAGATAGGTATATAGAACATTCTGACAATCACACTGGCTCAGAGATGTGTTCATATCAATCTAACTATCATATCTGGCTCAAAGATAGTTCATATCAATTTAACCATCACGCTGGCTCATAGATGGTTCATATCAATCTGACCATCACGCTGGCTCAAAGATGGTTCATATCAATCTAACCATCATTCTGGCTCATAGATGATTCATATCGATTTAACCATCACGCTGGCTCAAAGATGGTTCATATCAATTTAACCATCAGTCTGGCTCAGAGATGGTTCATATCAATTTAACCATCACGCTAGCTCAGAGAAGGTTCATATCCATTTAACCATCATTCTGGCTCAGAGATGGTTCATATCAATCTGACCATCACGCTGGCTCAGAGATGGTTCATATCAATTTAACCATCACGCTGGCTCAGAGATGGTTCATATCAATCTAACCATTAGTCTGGCTCAGAGATGGTTCATATCAATCTGACCATCACGCTGGCTCAAAGATGGTTCATATCAATCTAACAATCACGCTGGCTCAGAGATGGTTCAAATCAATTTAACCATCATTCTGGCTAAGAGATGATTCATATCAATCTGACCATCACGCTGGCTCAGAGATGGTTCATATCAATCTGACCATCACGAGGCCTCAGATACATTCACTTACCATAACTGACAACCACACGGCCGAAATTCGAATGTGTTTCACATTATCTGTTGCACGCTAGTTGCCTTATTCGTAGCAAATTGGCTGAATTAAAAAGACAAAGAAAAGAAAGAAAGAATTCACCACCGAACATAACCATCACACAAATATAATTGGAAACTGCACGAAGACTATGACATTGTATATTATACATCTCATTTATTTCGATCAGACCATTTTTAGGAAAACTATTTTGCTGATGACTGTGTACATACATAAAGGAAAATCAGGGAATAATATGTAAATCATTGGAACATCCTTGGGATTTGTTTGTACATTCTTAGATGGATTTACTGAATAAAAGAAGTGTTCAAAATATTAAGAAAATAAAATAAAAATGAATACTATAATTGGACACACATAGGATTCACCTAAATATGTATGACAAATACCAAAAAGAATCGGTCAAGTAGATTTGCAAAGCATCGCACTAGTATAGACTATAAATAATTGATGTTTAAAAAAGAAACAACACATTGTAACTGTCAATAATTATGTCTGAAATAGTATATCACAAATTAACTCATGCTTCCTAATTTAAGTATGAATACAAGACAGCATATTAAACACATTCTTATCAACCGCACATAATCAGAAGACTACAAAGAAATAAAAAAGTTAATTTTATGTTGGGAAACAAATATTTATAGCAGTTGATATATTACCATAAACGTTCGGTTATTACATTTGTACTACAGTGCCAATCGTGTCGATAGCGTAAACGTGTTTAAACATAGTTTGATGCCGAGGTCAGTGTTATGTATGTCCATTTGTGTATTTATATTTCGCCCACGATTGTAAATTATATCATAATTTATAACCAATATATTACATATTTAACTTTTGTCCATCTTTGTAGATTATATTTTAAAATACAGACCATTTTATGTATTGGATCTGAATTCGGGACATTGCTTTTTCCCTTAGAAAATACCATTGTCTACTTCATTTTTGTCAGGTTTCTTAAATTCAAATTTAAATAAACAGACCTCACCTCGTTAGGATTTTGACGCGAAAATGACCATCATCTTGGCTCTTTTATTGTATATTAGGTTTAATATAACGGCTGTGGTCAGCACACTTACTTATGTCCGGTTGAATCAGTCTGTTTTGTGTTCAATTATAATTTGAGGGATTAATTATTTTAATTATGCATTGCAATTTAAAGTGCTTATTGACTTATCGGCCTACAACAATACATTATGAATACTGTGAATTTATTCCGAGATAATATGGATTATGTCATTGTAACACATCAAACGTCTTGATACATCTGTGCCAATTATTTTCAAATCAATTATTTGTTTAATTTCGCTTAACTGGTTATTTCTTTATTTTATGCGTTTCTTAATAAGACCATATAATCGTAACAATTCAAACGAAATTGGTGTCTCATCTACGTTACAAATTCCCTTATTACATTGCATACAAACTTAAATTGCTTTGAAATTTAAATTGACTATATTTCGAAATTTTCTTTGACCCAGGTAAAGATATTAAGTTTACAAAGTTATGAAATCTTTAGTGAAACTATCAAGCATTCATATTGTCATCTAATGTAGACAACATTGTTTATCATCCTACACATATCTGATCATTCTGGAACAAAAGATTCTTTATCGAGTCACAACACCAGGAATAGTTTTGTTTCCACATTTGTGTTATGTCTATAAAATATTTCTAATTCTAGGTTCATGAATTTAGTGTAATTGTAAAATATTTATCAATGGCTGTAAATTGTAGTGAATATCTTTCAATGGATTTCATATCTGAATAGTTTACCTGTCTAAGATATTAGAAAGGTAAAATATGTAATGGATCTTTAAGTAGATGTCTACGTATGTGTTGACTGTTGCTAGTAATACAATTATTAGTAGATAGGTTTACAAGATTCTGCCTTTTCCCCAATGGACAGATCGGCTAACGTTTTTGGGATGAGTTAAGTCATAAGAAATGGGTATTTTAAATGTTAGATTGAGTAGTAAAATCTCTCACGTGGGGTATCTTACGACATACGCTCTTGAATGTCTACGTGAGCAGAAAACCGACCAATATGCTTCATTATTGTTTAGGACTCATTCTCATTTTGTATATTCCTGTTGTAACCTCAAGCCTGCAGACCTGTTTCACGTTGTGCTTGGAAAATTATCTGAGAGGAACAAATCTTTCTGGAACTGTTCACTTCAAATTGAACGAGTTCAATTTTGTAGACATTACTAGTCAGGAACTATTGCGAATTATTCATAGGGGATCTAAACAATGACATTTTGACAAAGTCACAATTCTTGGCGAACTAGCACATTTTTGGTTCTGAAATGTATGCGAGACCTATCATTCTTTATGACCTTTTCATGATTATTTTGGATTCAGTTCTTTTTCTTTATTAATGTGATAATTAAATTATTTGCTAGGTTTTACAAAACTTGTTGGTTTTGCTTATTTCTTCCACGTAACTTATGGTCATAGAGTCACAACAGTTTGGAGGAAAAGAATTTTCTGGGAAAACGTTGCATTTGGTACCGGAGGCTTATCGATACAGGTTTGTAAATTGAGACAAGAAAGAAACTAGACAAACCTACTTTGAATTCGCATGGGGAATATCATAACTATCTAATAGATGGTTCTCAATTAAGATCAAGATTTCGATAACCTCAGATAGCTCATACCATTTGATGAGTTCAAGTATAGCATCCATAGTGATGTCAAGACCTACCACGATGAGTAATTCATGGCGTCCATAGTGATGTCAAGACCTACCACGATGAGTAATCCATAGCATTCATGGCGACGTCAAGACCTACCATGATGAGTAATCCAAAGCATCCATACCTATGTCAAGACCTACCACGATGAGTAATCCATAACATTCATAGTGATGTCAAGATCTACCACGATGAGTAATCTATAACATTCATAGTGATGTCAAGATCTACCATGATGACTAATCTATAATATTCATAGAAATGTCAATACCTACTACGATGAGTATTCCATAACATCCATACCTATGTCAAGACCTGCTAGGATGAGCCAAAGGTAGAAAATGTGGGAAATACTGCTCGTATAGCTGATGATTATATTTTATTCATTGACTCACACAATTTCGTTTGTCAATAAGTCTTCATCGCATCATTGTTTTGGTATAAAAAAAATAATCTCAGTCTCATACAATTACTTCCAACTTTCAATCTGACGCAGCTGTTCCTAATCAAACATCCAATAGGACTGATCAGAAATCCTTATCTCTGCATACATGCACTTATTGCTAGCAGAATGGCCACGTTATGCATGATTGTTAGGTACTGAACATAGGCGACATAATGAAGATATGGCTATTCGAAATGCTCATATTACAAATAAGCGAAAGTTACGGTTATATTCTGAGATCATTACATTTGTGGTTTGTAGAGGTGCCCGTTGACTAGGTTGAGGTGAAGTGCTCTCAGTAATATTTTTAATTATTACAGAAGACCCACATTGGCTCGTTTTTGTTAGAAATTGAAGTAGTGATATAGAGATGCAATGCTCCGAGCCCCAGTCAGCGATGCCGACAGTTAAATTAATGAATACACAAAGGGTGAAATTCACATAAACAACAATTTATTACCATTCAAAAACAGAGAGTAATTCATCAAATGAAATTCAAAAGTTAAAACCCTATCACTCGTCTTTCATTCGACGAAGTGACGGCCAATTTCGTCATTTGACGTAGTGTGATAGATTTTCCTCATGTCCTATGTTCCTACTCATCTGTATGATGCTTTCTCTGGACTGATACTCCAGTTCCCCTCCAGTCCATCAACTTCTGCCTCCGTTCTCTTTTTCTTGTCTCCCAAAGACTTTGGAGCAATTGTACTAGGGTATTTCCCTCTGTCTCCCACAGCTCCTCTGGTCCCTAAAAGCTTCTTGTACTAACACACAAGGACATTACCATATTTATCTAGCTATCTAGATTCACACTAAACATAAATCTATCATATGATAAGCCATTACCTTCTTTGGTCATGCATTCGAAATACCCATACTTTCTGATATGGTCAACACTGTATCAACTGTTTATCATGGATATATCAATAGATTTCATGACATATAAATATATAGATTCTCAATCGTATTATACAGAACAATAATCAGACGTATTTATGTATAGTACACTTCTACAAAGTGTAAACAGATATCCACATATCCAAGCGCTGATATATCCTTATACATGACACTGCTACAAAGTATACACAAATAGACAAATATCCTGTTTAATTAATTTTCAACACTGCAAACATTATACAAAGTTATAATTCAATTGAACATTTGCGAATCAAGAATAAATAAATGCACGAGGTTATTAAGAACTAACCAAATAGCTAATTACAATAGTAGTTCTTTACAAAAACATTGCTCATATCTCAACATATGCATGTATATCAAACACAACAAAGGAAACCAACACTATAAATGAAGCGAACCCTACAAATGGTCATTCTACGTACTAACGATTCTAGTAAGTATACATACATACTGCACACAAAGTACAATTTCTTTGTCGTAATAGATTACAACAATCGAGCAAATAAATCACTGACCTGTTCGAAGCTACGTTGTAATTCTCAGAATAACAACGTTTCCGCCAATTTCGAATGACGTCGGAGTAGCTTATAACTTCCCGAAATATGGTTTAGCGACTATTGCCGTTTAGTTCTCAAGATACTAGATTTAAGCTTACGATTCCAATGATGGCCACGCTTTGCTCAACTCCGAGTGGATGTCGATTCAAACAAAGTCTACATAATTAGCAGACATTGATCCCTCTCTGGAAGTCTGTTAAGGGTGTAATTACGACCCCCACTTGATGTTTCTTTAAAGCCAACACAAGAAATGCATGTAAGAGACATGTGAATCGCGCTCTGTCAAAAAACGGCGCCAATCGATAGTTCCTATGGCCAAGTTACACAACTGGCTTTGACACCTCATTGTTCGCAGGGTTGACCTTCGTAACATTCATGAAGCGGAATTATTAGCCTTCTTTACAACGTGACATTGTTCATAAGAACCTCATTCCGATTTCATTTTGGAGAATTGTGTACCATGTATGGCTCTATATCACACATTATTGATTCTTCCACTCTTATATTTATCAAAATATCAAGGGACACGGGAGTTTCTCAATGTCGTTTAATATTAGGAATGTTACCTAGTGAGAATGTTCATATTCTGCGAATAGAGTACGGCTTTGTTACTGTTCTTTCCTAGTCGAAGATATGGCCGTGGTTAATCCATTTGGAACTGAAGAGGCCTTGTTTAGATAAAAAAAAAATTGATACTGGTTTGATTGTAATCACTGATTGACAACCTGCTTCTGAGTTACTACCATTACAATTTATGGAAACAATGTAACAGATGAATGAAAACCAAATTGTTTTGTAAAACCTATCAAATAAGTTAATTCTCTAAATTATATAATATATTTTTGAGAGGAATTTACAGTATTGTGAATTAAATCCAAAATTGTCTTAAAGATGTCTATCATAATTACCAAATAATAGATTATTCCGAATGATATTCGGGTCTTGAATGTGCTGATGTGCACAATACGATTGAATGTGCTGACGATTTCAATGTATCAAAATGACACAGACTACAACGACTTTGAATAAATTCAATATATATATATAATATATATATATATATATATATATATATATATATATATATATATATATATATATATATATATATATATATATATATATATATATATATATATATATGATCAAAATAAACCTAAAGAAAACCTTAACTGCTTATGCAGACTGAAAAACGCATAGTAATAAAAATAGAAATGAATATTTGTTCACTTATCTCCTTAAATACATCTCCAGGTCTAAATACCGACTATTTGTCGTGTGTTATGTTGGCATTACTTTCCCACATGATATATGTATCAATATTTTAACATACTTATGAAAACGTACTTCGCAATGTAAACAAGTTCATTATCAAGATTGGCATTAGTAGCAGTACCTAGTAAACAACCTGTTTATATGATATTTTAAAATATAATCAATAATCATGATCAAAACTAAGCTATATAATGTTTTTATGCATGATCATTTCAATCTACAATAATGGATAAAACATAAGCAAAACAATATCATTAGAGATGGGCCTATTTGTTATTCAACCAGTTGTAGTTGTAACTGTCCCATACAATTAGAATAAAAACGATCGCATGCAATCGGAGTGTATCAACTTTGGTTTAACCAATCTTTGAAATGCAAAAGTAGTGAACGATCTAAACAAGACTTAGCTACAGCCACAATGAAAGACTGAACTAAAACAACCATAACTTTAATAATAGCACTTGTTTACAGATGTTCCAACACGAAAACACAAAACGAATATGGTGTTGAAATTGTAGATGTGTGACAGCATCCTTACAAAATGAATCCTCTCAAGCAGGAATGCTTAAAAAAAAAAAAGAAGTTTAATGTTTTCTGGAGAATAATTTTATTGACCTAAGCAAAATTTCGAGGAGACACTCGAGTGGCAATATGATTATGAATTGCATGGATGGGGAACAAGTGCAGTTATTCACAAGCATGTGATTCCGCACCTTTGGTACTAAAATAATAATATAGTACAATAAATTCAGCTTTGTAAAAGCATGTTCTAGCCAGTATTCCTGTGCCGACAATATACTGTTGGTGGTATGACTTTGGCCGCCTTCCAACGCCAGTCTTTTAGTTGGGTTTCAACCAGATTAGCACTTTTCCTTGATTAGCACTTTTCCATGCTTTCTTGTCCTTGCGGCTATCTATTGAATTATAAAGGAGCGCAAAAATATATTGCCAACACTTAGAGATTAAAAATGCTTATGAACAACGTTACCAAAGGCGGTTAGCCTCAAGACAATTAATATAATTTCGCATTTATCAGGGAGTGTAAATGTCAGAAATTATTTTCACCTTAGAAAAATATCTGCGAGGCTGAAACCTGCATAAGAGCATTGACTGAACAGCAGCGCGCTCTTTAACAAAAGTACAAGTGGGCAGTAAACCAGGTGAATGGCGTTGACTTGATACTGACTGCTGATTTAAATTTTGCTAGTAACAATTGTTACTCCTTTGCAAGTGTCAGTGAGAATACAACTCTGCTGTATAGTCCTATGTCTGTGATAGAACATTTATTATCTGACAACTATCCGCGAAATATATAAACACGCTTAAATTTGCGACTAGGGTAAATCAAATTCTGAAACAATTGCATACCACATATTTAGAGCGCAACATGAGAACATCATCTCTGAGGAAGAGTTCAAACCTATTCCAGATTAATTTGACAAATTAACAATCATGACAAATGAAAAAAGGATGCACTATTCAATTGGCGCAGTCCGATTGGAATTAATGTATTGGTAAGAAAAAAATTAAACTGTCCGCGGTAGAGATCTTACAAAATATAGCTAACATACTTAATACCTTGTTTGATTCAATGATTGTCAGAATGTCGGAAAAGAGAATTTCCATTTTAAGACCTTACTTCAACTCATCTCCAGCGTAAGGCAAGCTTTTCAATAACAGGCGAACAAAATATTTGTTGGTAAAGTACCCTATATTTGCTTTCTCGCCTGCATTTTAATAAACATTAATGAATTTTAGCATCCTCATGTTCTGTCACATTTATCCGACATGACCTAAACATTGTAACACGTGAACTACCAAAACCGAAGAGAGTGATCACGGGCCCTGGAGTAAGAAACAACCATACCTGTCCTTGTTCTTCTTTAACAAATTTTAAAAAAATAAAATTAAAGTGTTCAAATATCTTCAGTTGGAGTCCCCCTCCCCCTTGTCGGGCCTGAGTGTCAAAACAGTGGTTTGGAGGGTTGTTCCGTCATGCGCAAAGTATTAAACTAACAACAAAAATATATATTGTAGTCAATGTCGCCAAAATCACAAAAGGCATCAAAACGTAAGCATTAAACATTTTAGCCACAAAAACATTTATTACGCAGCCAACAACACTTGGCTAATACGTTTTCGAGGTACATGGATACCCGACCGTTTGAATAATGGCATCATTTCACGTGTGAATCAAACACGACCCGAGCTGTCTCTTGCTAGTGCAATTAGCCAGCAACGTCAGCATTTGATGTCGTCAGGACACATCAAAGTGCAAAGATTCTAACTAAACTGAACACAATGGAATTATCGCCTTTTTGAGTCTGTCTCATGTACGAATGAATTTCAACCACTCTATTTTACAATAAATAGGCATAACTAAGAAAAGATAAATTCACGTTTTCCTAACTTGTATGCTAAAGGGAAAAGATAGTGTCACCGGCGTTGAACAGTTCACTGTATGAGAAGCTTACAAACTCATTAATCATGCCGATATATGTTGAATGGACAATTTCGGTTCACTCGAAACTGTGTAAAGGATAGGACTTAATCATCTATGACTTTGAGAAAGTTGGAATTATGTAATTGAACAATTTCAGGATTAGTTGCCTGAGAAACCTTAATGTCTACTAGCAGACTTGATTGAAACGACGCTGATTCACAGCGCTTTTGTCTAAAAATACCATCAGTGAAATATGGTCTTCAAGACTCAGCTGTAATTAGTAAATAAAGAATCAGCTGTGATTCATACATGAAGACTGCTGTAATTAGTAAATAAAGCATCAGCATTTATTCATACATGTAGACTGCTGTAATTAGTAAATAAAGAATTAGCTCTGATGTAAGTAGTAAATAAGGAATCAGCCGTTATTCATAAACGAAGTCTATGTGTAATTAGTCAATAAAGAATCAGCTGTGATTCATAAACTAAGTTTCTGTGTAATTAGTAAATAACGAATTAGCTCTGATGTAAGTAGTAAATAAGGAATCAGCCGTTATTCATAAACGAAGTCTATGTGTAATTAGTCAATAAAGAATCAGCTGTGATTCATAAACTAAGTTTCTGTGTAATTAGTAAATAAAGAATCAGATTTAATGTAATCAGTAAATAAAGAACCACCTGTGATGTAATTAATAAATAAAGAATCAGCTGTGATTCATAAACGAAGTCTCTGTGTAATTAGTCAATAAAGAATCAGCTGTGATGCATACATGAAGACTCTGCTGTAATTAGTCAATAAAGAACCAGTTGTGATTCATAAATGAAGACTCTGCTGTAATCAGTAAATAAAGATAGTACTTTATTAGTCACTGTGATTCTAGTTCATGTATTTTACAATAACGAAGTTCTTTGGAATTAAGCATGCATGGATACACTGAAATATGTTTTCGTTAGGATTTAAACTTTAAGGAATTCCAGAAGAATTTCGCTGGAATGAAAAATCAGGAATAAGTTTTATATACATGATTTCACATACTTGTATCATTTATTTTTGGTTACTTCATTGTATATGTTACTAGTGTTTTAATACATTTTGCGTTTTCTCATTGTTCGATATATATTACCTATAACGTATTGATTTAAATTGAAGGCATTGGGTGAAAATTACATGTAGCCAATACATTATAGTCAGGTATGCATTGAAATGACTCTGATTTAACTTATAACTTTATTCTTAAGAAATAGACCCAGTAAGAAAATGCGGGAGGGGGCATCGGAATGTAGCTGCGTTTTCGTTAGGTCTTTAAATTCCAGATCCGGGTCAATAGAGCTATCGCTAAAAATTGGTACTTCATGAAAATGTATGGTAGTACATTTTACAAAATGTCACTGCAACCAAACCGGATTTTGTAAGGTGTGTGAAAGCCATTGCAATTAAAGTCAACTCACTCAAACAGTACAAGTATTATGAAAACTATATAACAAGATTGCTGGGCTTGGCTTTACAAAACAAAACCAAGATTTACGAATCTACTACTGCAAATATGCACATGTTAATAAGCGCACTAGACCGCAGATAACAAATGTAAGCATACGCTTTTCAACGATTTCCTGCCATAAGCTGCCATCATTGAAACGAACGAGCTGGATAACAATTGTCTTGGAATTCTTGTTAATAATTATGTGGACTTGTTATGGGTAAGATTACAAACATAGAGTTCCTAATCATCAAAATGGATTCACAAAAACATTCAAAGGTTAATTTAGATAACTAACTAATACCAAGGTTCCGCCTGAAAGCAAAGTTTACAATCTATCCAGCAATTTCAGAATTCATTAACCTGGAATGTAATCTATGACGTTAATAAGCCAGTCTCTTGAAAAATGAAATATTAAGACCCGTGCCAACCATGTAGTGAGATATAAGCTAGTGAAATATAAATACAATTTGAAAATACCGGGGCTTGTTAATTTTAATTCCATTTACTTTTCTATGAGATTGCTGGTGTTATATCAGGCTTTACCATTTTCTCTGTCATAAAAATTATGAACAACATAAGAGAAATTAGCGGTAATCTCCTTTCAATCTCTATTCAACCAGTTGGCTGGAGTCATCACCATTTAAGACTTTTTATCATTTACGCTTTCATCTTGCGTCAAAATCAATACATGCTTTCCGATAAGGTCGCTAGCAGATAGATATACCATTTTACCTGGACTATGGGCAAAAACTGGTAGTTACGGTTATATGCGACCACCAAAATTTACCATTTTATTGAACAACACACACACACACACACACACACACACACACACACACATATATATATATATATATATATATATATATATATATATATATATACAGAATAATTTGCGCTATTTTTTGTGTATGTAAGTTGCGCAACAGTATCTTGAGATTTAATTAATTTATATCAACTTCCAAGAATCATATAAAAAAACGGTAAATCTGCCAGCATTCAATACATATGTCTGCTGATGACGTTATTCGGAAACTATATACATAACTGGCGATGTAATGAGTGTAAGCAGAGTGAATACAAATTATGAAGTCAAATTAGACATTTTTTAACGTACTCAATAATTCATGACCATGCGTTTTTTAAATGAGTTGATGTTACATATTTATGTATGGCTGATAAATCAATTAGGTATTTCTGTTTCGCAAGATTTTCACTTTTGACAGTTTTGTATAGGGAACGGGCCGCTGAATGTATTGCAGTTTGTGCCCGATCCAGTTGTTTTATATTGTAACATTACAATATGATAGATACCATACAGGCAAACAAATTCGTCAAAATCAAATGTTATTTATAATGCCAACTTGCTTGATGGATGCTCGAGACGTGCTCTCACAAAATAAAACATTTAGGTCTAGAGTCTGGCTCTTATATTTTTAATATTCAGATGAAAAAAGAACCATTTTGTGTATAATGAACAGTTGTATCTTGTCTGTTATTCAAACACGGTTCTTTCTTTCTTTGTACTTTTGACGTTTGCTATAGTTCTCTCTTTCTTCCTAGTACAGGTATATTTTCATACAAACGAGTTCTACATTTCTTCCATGTACAGGTATATTTTCATACAAATAAGTTCTACCTTCATTGCATGTACCGGTATGTTTTCATACAAATAAATTCTACCTTTATTCCATGTACAGGTATATTTTCATACAAACAAGTTCTACCTTCATTGCATGTACAGGTATATTTTCATAGAAACAAGTTATACCTTTATTCTATGTCAGGTATATTTTTGTACAAGTGATATATGTGCAATTTAGCCATCTGATAGGTGTGTACAGACTAAGAATTGACGCATGATATATTAATTATATTTTGTTGAAGTCTTTCAGCTAATGTTATTCAATGTACTGCCTTGTTAATGACATAATGAAATTACTTTTATCATATTTTTTCCGAATCGTATTAAGAGCCATATACCAACCTAAAATGAAATATCCGAAATTGCGAAATTATTTAATGATATAGTCATTCACACGCATATTTTCATTACAGTAAGAAAGCATTGTAGCAAACATCTCGATCAAAAGAAATCCATAATTATATAAAATAAAAAAGCAATATTTTATTGACCACAAATTATTAGACATTTTGCATATGAAAGTGAACAAATTATAATATATGCGCTTTATTTGTTTTTAAACATCAGAATTGAATAACTTCAACACGGTACACAACGACTTGTATACCACAATATTCAGAACACCTCAATAATAGATTAAAGTGAAAATCTAACCGTGTATGTACCTTATGGCACGGCACAGTCGCAGCAATCCCATTTTTAAGAAAGATGACGCAGCAGAGAACAAGAATTATAACAAGCACAACAATGTAAAGTAAGCATATACTTATATTACGTTGTCCTACTGAAATAAAACTCGACGAATACGATCTTAATTTATGCTCATAAAGGCAGATTATATTCTCCTTTGAACAAAGTACATCTTCCCAAATCAGTCACGTGTATTTGGCAAATAGGCTGTATTGGGTTAAATGTGTCAACATGTGATGTATTGTAACAACTCAAACAAACGCAATATTACATGCGATGGCACCAATGTATATTTTGTTTATGATAATACTGTCTGTAAGAATAGAAGTATAATGTGCTTAACATTAAGGGTGAAATGATTTGCATATATCAGCGTTTCACAACACTTCAGTACAATAATGGTTACATGCTAAAAATTATTAGCAACAAAACCTCACGGATGAAAAAAACGTCCTTAATACATGAAATTACTGTTCCTGATGCAAGCCGTCTGGTGCTCTAGCAAATATTTTTGGATTGTCAGTCAGGTCTATTTAGTTTCATTCTCTTGTTCTCGTTTGTTTTATTTGTTATTCCATATATACTGGAATAAACAAATTTTGAATTTAATACAGTATATAACATTTACATTTTTTTTATGTTAGTCTTGTAATGAATACCAAGTGTTTCGACGATAACTTTGCTTGAGATGATACTATGCTAGATAATGCTTTGACAAATCATGCCTCTATTATCCCCATATAATTCAAAAGATCCATTCGCTGCATGATTGTGATAGATTTCGATTTTGATCTGGCGAAGATGCTTCTCAGGTGGTTTGATCTGGTGGTATGCTGTGACCGGATTTTTTTTGGGGAAAGATTTCCTAATGTTTCAGACAACTCATTGGTAGACAAATGCTGAAAAATTGCAACTACCTGTAGATAGTTTGTATGGAGAATCAGAGCCATCTTCTAAATGTTTTACCTTGTTTTGTACAGAAGAAATTCATCCGATGTTGCATTTTTGCTTTGTCTATTAGATTATCCACGATTTATATCAGAGTTCCGTTTGACAAGGTGCTGGACAATTTTAGATCGTTTATCGACTGTCTGTCTCTTTGTCAGAGCGGATCTTTCTCATCTTGGTGTCTGGCATAAGAATACGTTTTGAGTGCACTGGGTGCTTAAAGCGGATATCTTGAGTGCAAAGGGTTTTGAAGCAGATATCTTTAGTGAAGTAGATGCTTGAAGTGGATATCTCGAGTGAAGTAGATGCTTGAAGCGGATATCTTGAGTGAAGTAGATGCTTGAAGCGGATATCTTGAGTGAAGTAGATGCTTGAAGCGGATATCTTGAGTGAAGTAGATGCTTGAAGCGGATATCTTGAGTGAAGTAGATGTTTGAAGCGGATATCTTGAGTGAAGTAGATGCTTGAAGCGGATATCGTGAGTGAAGTAGATGTTTGAAGCGGATATCTTGAGTGAAGTAGATGCTTGAAGCAGATATCTTGAGTGAAATGGGTGTTCAAACGGAGTGTTTTGAGTGAAATTGATGCTTGAAGCGGATATCGTGAGTGCAAAGGGTTTTGAAGCGGATATCTTGAGTGAAATGGGTGCTGACACAGATATCTTGAGTAGAATGGATGTTTCAAGTGATTATTTTGAGTGCAGTGTGATCTTGTAACTAATATAGGTTAAAGAGAGAAAATATATGGTCCCGTTATCTTCCAACTTGTTCTAACACGATACGGAAATAATAAATGATATAGTTATCTGCTATCATTTAGCCTCATACTTGTAGAATACGCCAACAAACATAAGTACAGAATATTCCAGTCTTTCACGTTTAAATTGCAATTATAATGAATTAGTGATATCACTTCGTACAATTAAATTACCCCTAGAATAAAATATGCAGAAATTCCAAGAAATAAACACTCAACATTAGTGTTAAATTTCCTTACAATAAGATGAGCGTAATCAGTTTGTATATTGTATATATTCTGTGACAATTCAATGAGCTTGAATAGCCTAATATTAGTAGTAGTAGTAGTAGTAGTAGTAGTAGTAGTAGTAGTAGTAGCAGTAGTAGTAGTAGTAGTATTGATGTTGTCGCTGTTGTTCTTGTTTTTGTTTTTGTAAACCAATTGTTATCCTCAGCTAACTATCAGAGCGGGAAAGAACATTATCGATTTTTACTGGTAATCTAGTGTTATTACAGCAATACAACTCGAAAGGGAATACTATGATCGAGCAATGAGAATAATTCAATATTATAAGCAAAATACATTATTCTATTTCAAGCTGTGTTTAAAAGACATTACACCTCCTGGAGGAGAGATAATTTCTTTTAGTAATAATACTTAATTTTACTAAGTAGTCGACGAAGTATTTTTCATCGAGAGTAACAACTGAAACGAAAACCTGTTAACAGAGCCGAAAATAATTATATTAAGCACTTCTTAGGTTTGAACACTGTCTAGGAGTTATACTCTACTCGCATGTACAACAGAATCAGTCAATTAGATTCAGGACTGAATAAGCCGAGGGACACGTGAAGCTACTGATAAAGTGGATTACATGCTTTTCGTGTAGGAATAAATAAACTGCCAGTGTAACAACAGATAAGTGTACAAGTAACACATCAGTGAAATTTCTTTGATTAAAGCATGGGGACTGGTCTCATTTTTTTCGATTATAACATAATTACATCTGTTAAAGCGCAGTAAATGCTCATTGTTTTCTCACTCAGACATAGGTGAAATTATTTTCATTAAAGCTTGCTAAGTGGTCTTTATTTTCCACTAATATCCGACTTGTGTGTATTTTTTTTTATTTTGTGTTGACCTTTGTCAGTAGTTGAGGCTAGATTAGAAATTGCCTCCATGACTTTTATCATTTCATTTTAAATATTTGTGATATTTTAGGTTCAAGGTCTTGCGTCGTTTATAAAATTAAATATGTTATGGAAGAGGACGTGTATCTTGGGTTTTATACAAGAGTTTTGTCAAAAAATTATTAATTTACCCTTTAAGTTTAGCCTGTATAATTATTCACTGTTGTGTTTAGAGATAACTTTAGAAGAATCATTTATTTCAAAATTATTCACTGGAATTACATAATCTTAATTGACATTTGAACATAAACAATACATTGGATGTATTGTGAATTTATTGAAAGCTATTCTGGATTATATCGGTGTGATATCATTATAGCAAGGCAGTTGCTACATCTCCTCGTTCAAGACCAAACGTTAAGGTAATATTTATAATAATGTTAAAATTTATTTAAGTTCAGGACATTTGTTTTCCCCTCGGACATTCTTTGATCTACCAGAATTTCAGTATTTTTTTTCTGTTTATTGATTTTAATTATATATCTTTTTAAAACTCGGGAGAGGGGGGCGTTTTCTGTTTATCTGTTTCACACCATAGCGTCATACATGGGTACAACCTCCCGGGATACGAATTTCTTTAAGATATTTCCGAAAAATGAAAAATAACTTTTAAAATTTAAATTGGCTTGGTTTCGAAAGTTACTTTTACTCTGCAAAGATTTTAAGTTCACACGTTGAATAATGTTACTACATGGCTATAGTAGACTAAGGAGCCAAAATGGACGTTGTCTATCTACCTGGACAATTGATATCTATCAAAGTTTAATCTGGACAGTCTATGTTGTTACCGATCAAAATTCTTTCTAGATAATCCATGTGGGTTGATCTCTATGAAAATTCAATATGGAGTTTATATGTGGTTGATATCGATCAAAGATATATCTGGACAGTCTATTTGGGTTGATAAAAATAATCACAATTCTATCAGAACAGTCCGTGTGGATTGATATCGATCAACATTATATCAGGACAGTCTTTGTGGGTTGTTATCGATCAAAATTATATCAGGACAGTCTTTGTGGATTGATATCGATCAAAATTCTATCAGGACAGTTCTTGTGGGTTTATATCGATCAAAATTATATCAGGACAGTCTTTGTGGATTGATATCCATCAAAATTATATTATGACAGTCTTTGTGGGTTGATATCGATCAAAATTCTATCTGAATTATATATGTGGATTAATAGCGATGAAAATTTTATCTGGACTGTATATATGATTGAAATTGATCAAAATTACATCTGGAGAGTATAAATGGATTGATATCGATGAACAAACTCTCTGGACAGTATATGAAGTTGATATCGATCAAACTTCTATCCAGACCTTCTATTTGGGTTGCGTATCAATCGAATATATATAGACAGACCTTGTGGGTTAATATTGATACAAATACTATCTAGGCAGTCAGTAGGTTGATATCGATCAAAAGTTTCTCTGGACAATCTGTTGGTTTATATCGATCAAAATTATATATCGACAGTATGTTGGTTTATACCAATCAAAATTATATCTGGACAGTTTATGTGGTTGATATCGATCAAACCTCTATCTGGACAATATATGTGGCTGATATCGATCAATAAATTCGATCTGGAAATTCTATGTGGGTTGATATCAATCGAAGTTATATCTATATAGTTCTTGTGGGTCGATATCGATCACAATTCTCTCTGGACAGTCTATGTTGGTTGATACCGATCACAATTTGACGTGGACAGTCTATGTGGGTTGATACCGATAAATATTATATCTGACAGTCTATGTAGGTTTATATCAATCAAACGTCTATCTGGACAGTAAATGGGTTGATGTCAATCAAAATTATATCGGGAATGTCGATGTGGTTGATAACAATCAAAATTCGATCTGGACAGTCCACTTGGGTTGATACCGATCAAAATTATATCTGACAGTCTATTTGGGTTGATATCAATCAAGCATCTTTCTGGATAGTATGTGTGTGATGATGTCGATCATAATTTGCTTTGAACAGTCTATGTAGGTTAATATCAATCTGAATTCTATCTGGACAGTCTTTGCAGGTTGATTTCGACCTAAATTCTTTCTAGAGAGTCAATGTGCGTTGATATCAATCAAACTTCTATCAAGCCAGTCTTTGTGGTTTGATATCGTTCAAAATTTAATGACAGTCTATGTGGGTTGATATCAATCAAAATTCTATCAGGACAGTCTTTATTGGTTGATATCGATTCAGATTATATCTGGACAATATATGTTGTTGATATCCATCAAACTTAAATGTAAACAGTTTATATAGGCTGAGATCGAACAATCATCTGTCTGACAGTCTATGCGTTTGATATCGGTCGAAACTATCTGGACAATATATGTGGGTTGATATCGATCTATGTGGACAATATATGTGGGTTGATATCGATGCAAATCATACCTGGACAGTTTACACTGGTTGCTATCTATCAATATTTGCATATAGACTTGCACAAAATATAGACATGGATTGAGACGGCTTCTGACTAGGTAAATAATAGAAACCATGCTAATACTTTAAACAATGTTAATCGGTCATGATGCAGATAACAACAGTGGAACGTGCGAGTTTCTGGGTTAAGTGGTTACGATGCATATAATAAAAGTTGAATGTTTGTGTCTCCGTGTCAATCGGTCACAATGCATTTAAGAATAGTGAAATATGTTGTATATGCTAATTGGTCAGGGTGCATCTAACAAAAGTGGAATGTTTGCGTCTCAAGAGTTGCCAAACTCATAGTAAACACCAAAGTGAAACACAAATTAGAACAGCACTCTAACTTTTTCACGAATTCTGATGAATAATCATAGTTAATACTATACTTGATGTATGTGTGTGTCTGTGCGTGTGTCTGTATGTGTCTGTGTATGTGTGTGTATGTGTATGTGTCTGTGTACGTGTCTGTGTATGTGTCTGTATGTGTGCTTGTGTCTGTGTATGTCTGTGTGTGTATGTGTATATCTGTATGTGTGTGTGTCTGTGAATGTGTGGGTGTGTTTTTGTGTGTAATTTTAATGCAGTTTTAAAAACATTTCAATCATATTGCAACGATGTCTGCAGTGTGGCATTATGTAGTGATGTCTAGTAATTGGGCATCATGCCGCTGACATGTAGCATCATGTCCTATCCAGTCACATTATCATGACACAGGTCCAACCAGTCCTAACATCAATCTCTTAATGCTGAGCGCCTAGTGAGGCAGTTGCATGTGCTATTTTTAAGTCTTGGAATGAATAAATTTATGAATATCTGCTATAGAAAATCAACGTGTACATAAATTCATTGAGAGAGAGAGAGAGAGAGAGAGAGAGAGAGAGAGAGAGAGAGAGAGAGAGAGAGAGAGAACATAACCAAAACTGTAATGCATTGTATCATATTTACCGTGGTTGTTGTTTCTTTCTAGTGCTTTCGTTTCTCAGTAATTGCAAATGTTTATACGTACGCGGTTTCTGCCAATAGCAAGGATCACTATAAGATTTAATAACGGAAAGGTAGAGAGATTAGGACAAATTTATATATATCTTCGAGACGGTTATTCACAGTTCAAGTTTCCTTTATGCCGTTCGCTTCCATCCTGTTCACCAGTCTCGATATTTAATTGGTGTTATGAAACCTTTCATTTGCTTAAAGCCTTTCCTTAGCTTGTAATAAAAGCAAATGTTGATCTCCGTGTAGTAAAAGATATGCCCACGTATAAATTGTCGCGTGTCTTCTTTCTTTTTATTTGCAGTTAATGATACTTCAGGGTTCTGTCCGATTTTTTTATCGGATCCAAAAGTGCTTACTTGTAGATAAATTTCCAGTCTTCTCATGTACAGATTAAGGTGGAAGAAAAACTTCACTGAAAAACGTTTTTCATGGGTTTCAAATCAATCTACTTCAAGCGCATGTTCTCGAACATAAATAAATATATGATTTTAAACTTGTTTTTACAAATGAAAAAGAGCGAATTAGTAGTTTATCTTGCTATTTCTAAGGTTGATCATATTTTAATTCAAATATCATACATCATACTTTATTTCAAATGTCAAACTTTATTTCTAATATCGTACTTTATTTATAATGTCATTATTTATGTTTAATATAGTTCTTTATTTATATTATCATATTTTATGTGTAATGGCATTCTTTATTTCTAATGTCATTCCTTATTTATAATGTCAAACTTTAGTATCGTACTTTATTTCAAATGTCAAACTTTATTTCTAATATCGTACTTTATTTCTAATGTCAAACTTTATTTCTAATATCGTACTTTATTTCTAATGTCAAACTTTATTTCTAATATCGTACTTTATTTCTAATGTCAGTCTTATTTCTAATATAGTACTTTATTTATATTATCGTATTTTCTTTGTAATGTCATTCTTTATTTATAATGTCATACTTTATTTTAAATATCATACATCATACTTTATTTCTAATATCATACATCACACTTTATTTCTAATATCATACATCACACTTTATTTCTAATATCATACATCACACTTTATTTCTAATATCATTCTTTATTTCATGTATCGTACATTATTTCTAACATCATTCTTTATTTCTAATATCGTACTTTATTTGTACTATCATATTTTATTTGCAATATCATATCATACCCTATAGCAAACACAAAGTATGAGATAGTTATTTCCTCTGATCAACTGACATATTAAACAATGATATATACTTTGTATAAGTACACCAAGCTTAAAAAATAATATTGACAGCAAACTTCAACAATACCCACGCAGTCGCACTAATCTCCACAACACATGTATTCCCACTAATCTGCACAACACATATGCATTACCACTAGCCTTACAACACACATGCATTACCACTAGCCTTACAACACACATGCATTACCACTAGCCTTACAACACATATGCATTACCACTAGCCTTACAACACATATGCATTACCACTAACCTTACAACACATATGCATTACCACTAGCCTTACAACACACATGCATTACCACTAGCCTTACAACACACATGCATTACCACTAACCTTACAACACATATGCATTACCACTAGCCTTACAACACATATGTATTACCACTAGCATTACAACACACATGCATTACCACTAGCCTTACAACACATATGCATTACCACTAGCCTTACAACACATATGCATTACCACTAACCTTACAACACATATGCATTACCACTAACCTTACAACACATATGCATTACCACTAGCCTTACAACACATATGGGGGCCCCGAGTGGCCGAGTGGTCTAAAGCGCTGTCCGTTACGGACCACTGCCTTCTCACCTCTGTCTGCGTGTGTTCGAGTCTAAGATTCGGCAAATGTAGTTATGTGAGAAAGCTTGCCAGTAGCTTCTCGTGGGTCGGTGGTTCTTTCCGGGCTTTGTCCGGTTTCTTCCTCCACCATTAATACTGGCCGCCATGTATAGCCTATATTGTGCTGAAAAATGGCGTTAAACCATTAAAAAAAAAACAAAAAAACAACACATATGCATTACCACTAGCATTACAACACATATGCATTACCACTAACCTTACAACACATATGCATTACCACTAACCTTACAACACATATGCATTACCACTAACCTTACAACACATATGCATTACCACTAGCCGCACAACACTTATGCATTACCACTATCCGCACAACACACATGCATTCCAACTAAACTCCACAACAAACATGCATTCCAATTAAACTCCACAACAAACATGCATTCCAACTAAACTCCACAATACACATGTATTTCGACTTACCTCCTCATCACCCATGCATTCACACTAACATCTGCAACACACATCCATTCCCACTAAATTCCACAACACCCCAAGCATTCCCTATGATATGGAAACTACAGTTGGTGTAATAACTGCGTTTGAAATAAGTTTTAGAAAGGGGTGAGATGTGGTGTGGGAAACGGGTGGTTGGTGGTTTGAGTTTCACCAATCTAGGTTTTTAAGAATGTTAAAGGACACACTGCGTAGAGATTGTATCGTATGACTGATACATTCAACGCTGAGATAGCGCAACAATGTTTGTTGCTTTGTTGGTCTTCAAGGTCACTATCAACACACATTATTATTACATTATGCCTAAATGCCTTTCCAAAGGACAAACAGAAGCAACCGACAAATACTAGCCAGAGTTTGCATCGAATCCGCTACCCTGGATTACGAGTCGGATGCTCTACCAGCTTCTGCTTAAACAAATAATCCCATACACGGTCGCAATTTCCAAGCTAAGGCATATAATGAATTTCCGTTCACCAGGCTTTAAAAAAACCAAGGTTTTATTGTTAACTGTTTGCACCATTTCGACTTTGCCTAGATAAGTAAAAATAACAATCATCGTAATAAAGTGTGATCATTGAAGTATACTGAAATGAAATATAACTGGCCATTTTGCATATTAGAAGTAACCACTACTGAATTTGGTACACAAAAAAACTGCGACACTTACCTAAGAACCCACACGTCCATATATATGCTGTTTTTAGAAACGATATTTTCCTAAAGTTTGGGGTTGGAATTATGCTAGGTTTCTTGTTGTTGTTGTAGTGTTTAACGCTATTTTTCAGCAGATGATAGGCCATACATGGCGTCCAGTATTAATGGTGGAGGAAAAACCCAGGAAAAAACCAGGAAAGAACCACCGACCCATGAGAAGCTACTGGCAAGCTTTCTCACTTACCCACATTGGCGGAATCTGAGACTCAAATCCAAGCAGACAGAGGTGAGATGGCAATGATCCGTAACGGAGAGCGCTTTAGACCACTCTGCCACTCTGGGACCGAGTAATAGGTTTGTAAGAGTTGGTTCGAGTTGCACTAGATTTGTAAGAATTGGTTAAAATTATTAGTTTTTGTTGTATGGTTTAAACGCCATTTTCAGCACAAACTAGGCTATACATGGAGGCTACTAAATCTGTTGGAGGAAGACCCCTGGGAAACCCCGGAAAGAACCATCGACCCACGCAAAGCTACTGGCAAGCTGTCTCACTTACTAACGTTAGCAGAGCCTGAGACTCGAACCCACACCGATGGATTTTACATGGCAGTGATTCGGAACGGTGAGCGCTTTAGACCATTCAGCCATTGGGGCGGTTAGAATTCTAATAGGTTTGTAAAGGTTTGTTTAATTGTACTTGGTTTGTAAGAGTTAGAGCAGTAATAGGTTTGTAAGCGTTGATTAGAATTGTACTAGCTTTGTAAGAATTGGTTAGAATTTTAATAATAGGTTTACAGGAGTTGGTTAGAATTGTAATAAGTTTGTGTCTGCATATGCTAGTGATCTCGCAATTATACTCATCTACATACACTAATTATCTGCTAATTATACTCATCTACATAGACTTATCTGTCAATTATACTCATCTACATATACTAATTATCTGTCAATTATACTCATCTACATAGACTTATCTGTCAATTATACTCATCTGCATATACTAATTATTTGTCAATTGTACTCATCTACATAGACTAATTATCTGTCAATTATACTCATCTACACAGACTTATCTGTCAATTGTGCTCATCTGCATAGACTTATCTGTCAATTATACTCATCTACATATACTTGCCTTTCAATTATACTCATCAACATAGACTTATCTGTCAATTATACTCATCTGCAGAGATTAATTATCTGTTAATTATACTCGTCTACGAAGAATAGTTATCTCTCAATTATGCTCCTTTACATATAATAATTCTCTGTCAATTATACTCGTCTACATAGACTAGTGGTCTATGAATTATGCTCATCTACATGGGTAAGTTCACGTTAGCAGAGCCTATGTAGATTAATTCTACTCATCCACATAGACATATTATCTATCAATTAGTCACATCTACATATAGTAGTTATCTGTCATTTATACACATCTGCATAGACTAGTTATCCTTCAATTATACCAATCGACATATGCTAATTAAGTATGCGTTAAACTCATCTACATAGACTCATGATGTATCAATTATACGTATCTACATAGACTAATGATGTATCAATTATACGTATCTACATAGACTAATGATGTATCAATTATACGTATCTACATAGACTAATTATCTATCAATGATATTCATCTACCTAAACTAGTTTTGTACTGACATAAATATGTTAGTATCTCCTAATTCTAATGATTTTCTGAGACAGAATATATCATTAAAATGCATAGATTGTTTCCTCGTTCCTGTATCATTCTTCATACAAATATTTGCCTGATTTATGTATGACTCTACGGTGTTCTACAGTGGAAGGGAAAATGGTTTGGTTATGAAGTGTTCCTCAGAGGAACGGAAAACAGTAAACAAGGGAAGGGAAATAGGTTTGGTAATGCAGTGTTCCACAGATGGTCCTCTCAAGATTAAAATAAATATTTTATCCTGTCAATGATTAATTTAATACATGGGAGCCACGGATTTTAAGTATAGGAACTAATATATAAGAAAGTGACTCCAATAGAAGTGTACTCTCAAGGCTGCAATGGAACCATTGTATAACATAGTATAGTAATAGAGGTATCAATCATTAATAGATCGATATCACTTTTAGAACGCCATCTCTCTAGGACCAAGCCTTATTTTCATTTATAAATTGCTGTCTACGCTCTTAATGGTAGTGTTGACTCAACGTTGAATGTAATAGGATTAAATGAAGACGAAATTGACAGTAAAGTTCGAACGTTTTCTACTTCGGATTTATCTGGGCTTAAGAACAGTAAGTATTTCACATAATGTTTGTCTGTTTATCTCTCTCTCTCTCTCTCTCTCTCTCTCTCTCTCTCTCTCTCTCTCTCTCTCACACACACACACACACACACACACACCTTGTATGATACTGAAGGGATACATTATGCCTTAGCTTTAAGGGATATCTAATGTATCAGGAATACATAATGTCTAAGCTTTAAGGAATGCCTATGTACAAGGAAGGGATACATGATGCCCGAGCTTTAAGGGTTGCCTATTACTCTTGTTTTGTTTGGTACTGTACGCCCCATCCTTCGTTTGTATTGTTTCCGTTCCAAACTTTAAGGATATTGTTTTGTTCGGGGTTTTAAGTCCATTTTCTTCTTCTTCTCGTATATTCCTTTTGAACCGTATAATTTTCTAACAGAACTTATTAAAATTGATTTATTCTCTTTTTATAAAAAGACTGAGCCACAATTAGAGCCTACTAAAATAACATTGGTACTTTAGAAAAAGTACCTAGAAGACACGAATGCAATGGTATTTAACCAAGCTGCAACTGATGTTAATATGCATGTAGCGTTTGAAAAGACGGAATTGTGTTATTAAAAGACGGAAATATGTTACTAAAAGACGGAATTATGTTACTTAAAGACGTAATTATGTTACTAAAAGACGTATATATGTTACTAAAAGACGGAATTATGTTACTCGCAAAGACTATATATTCTGTTGTATGGTGTGTTTTTACTGGTGTTTTTGTACAATTATTTTATATGAAGTGATTGCTAACTATGATATGAGACAGAACATTCTTATGTTTTGTACAATTATTTTATACGAAGTGATTACTAACTATGATATGGGACAGAACATTCTTATGATTTGTACAATTATTTTATACGAAGTGATTACTAACTATGATATGGGACAGAACATTCTTATGATTTGTATAATTATTTTATACAAAGTGATTACTAACTATGATATGGGACAGAACATTCTTATGATTTGTATAATTATTTTATACAAAGCGATTACTGACTATGATATGGGACAGAACATTCTTATGTTTTGTACAAGAAACTTATGTCATAGCATAAAAAGTGTAATTACAAAAGAGATAGGTATATGTAACATATCTTACTTTGTAATTGTATACATCTTCCATAAGGATAAAATAAAGCTAAATGGAAAACCCTACACATTTCAATACTTGATGAGATAAGATTGCTAAATGCTTCGAAGCCGTTGCTCATCAAACATAAAGGGCCCAGCTGCTTGCACTGTTCTTTCATCAATACAATTATTTATTTCAGTAGCAGTAATACCAACGGAATATTTACGATGCCTTATGATATTTCAGTGTAAAATCTAATGATATTTAGTTGAACAGTTGTACAAACAAATACGTTAGAAAACTCCATCATTTGACATTAACCTTTTTGTTGATCGATCTTTGTAATCTTGACGACTACTATAATTTAGAAGATTTCTCATTTAAGGCAACTGACAATGTTAATACAGCAATAAAGCGTATGTTTATTTTTAAAAATATGCTGCGTTGGCCATCTGGATCCGATCCATCTACATAATTTCATTCTAATATTATAGAATTGACGGATGCATCTATTTGCATGCGGTCATTTCATTTTGATTGGCGTTGCTCAGAAGGTCAGTTTTGATAACACGTTGATTTTTTTTAACCCTCCTCAAGTATTTTGCTTACAAAAGGTTTGGGTATTTCTACTTCTCAACCGTAACCTATCCAATGCAAAGAATTTCTTATTTTCTCTCTCATAAAATCGTAAAATTACATTGTCATATTTTCATGATAAAAGATGGATCAACCTGAGATATAAATTTTCATGATGATGTATGTATTTCTCTCTCTCTCTCTCTCTCTCTCTCTATATATATATATATATATATATATATATATATATATATATATATATATATATATATATATATATATATATATATATATCTTGCCTTATGACAGTGGAATTCAAATTTTATAATTTTGCTTCTCATTCATTTTGCACTGGCATAAATATTCCAAAATATATTGTGCAATTTAATAATGTATAATCCTTTTGAACTATTTAAGAATCTAAATAATTTTAGAAAACTTTGAATTGTCCTCAATTCAAAATAGAATTATGTACATCTTCACAATATTCAAATAATTTCTACAGTAATTAAACAAATGATAATATTCAATTTATTCGGCTTCCATCGGAAAGAGATGACGATGATAAGAACGCACTTCCATTTAAGATTTATTGGATTACAGACTACCTTCGGGATTTAATGACTCCTAGCATGAACAGTTTTCAGCTCGAATATTTGAATATGGAAATGTTAAAATGAACATGAACAATATTTCGTTTTGCAAAAGGAAACATATTGTTATGAAGAATTTTAATTCATTTAAATTACAGTTAAGACATATATGAGACTAACCTTACCAAATTATCGCAAGAACGTAACGGAGGAATTATTGTGTTAGACATTTAACATGCACACTTGTCGAGTAAAGGTAATATCCAAAATGTGACTGTACTTTTCCAGCGACATCCAAATGAAATGAGTCTTAAATTAAATCCGTAAACCGAGCCCTAACCATACAAGAATGTTCTACGTTATCCCGTATTTTAAACTAATCTAATTAAAGCAGAATGTTTGGATTATTTTTTTTCCATTCAAATTTTTAAATGCTACCACGGCGAAGAGTGTTTGATTTAACATTAAAAGTCAAAAGGAGGTGATTTATTTACTTACCTCTATTATAAATAAATCACCTCCTTTCGACTTTTAATGTTAAATCAAACATTCTGCTCTAATTAGATTAGTTTAAAATACGGGATAACGTAGAATATATATATATATATATATATATATATATATATATATATATATATATATATATATATGTGTGTGTGTGTGTGTATGTATGTATGTATTTTATTTCGTAAAAGACCATAGTTCAGAAACAAGTTTGTGATGTACCTGACAAGGGAAAATCTTGTTTTCTTAAGCAACATAATTTGTAGCTAATATTTTCATATTTCTCTTTGAATACAGTTTAAATATCATGATAATTATCAATGAAGATAAACACGTTTGTCTTGCTATGAGTCTAAGACATTAGTATTCTAACATGGATAAACCTTGGCTACCTAAAGTTTCTCATGTTCTTTATTATAATTTGAGTAGTATACCTTATCTAGATGACAGCTTAGACTGTTCTAGAAATTATTGTTTGACATCTTGGTTCTGTTATTGAGTCTTATTTTTTATTTAATGTCCTTTACTTGAATAATTACTCCGTCGTGTCTTAAAGTCTTCAAGTAGAATCTGTCTAATTGTTGTGTTCATTTTTTTTACGTGGGGGGTATTAGTTTGTTCGAAAAACACCGGAAATACAAATAGCTCATCAAAATATTCTTGGACTGGACCATTAATATATATAAATATATATATATATATATATATATATATATATATATATATATATATATATATATATATATATATATATATATATATATATATATATATATATATATATATATATATGGAATTGTAAGGAATTCAGATAAGAACATTTTTTAGTTACATTATTAAGATACATAAAAAGAATGTTAGTACATCATCGCAATTCAGGCCAATGGCACAGTAGCTTATTCGAAACTATATGAACATTAACAAATTAAATATTGGACCATATTTGGAATACCACAGACATTCGACTGGAACTATACACATTTGAAAGTGTAACAACATGTTTGGAACTGTTCTAGATTACTTCACAATACTGTAAGTTTTCTTTAAAATTTCATTTTGTATTCTTGAAAAAAACATATTATTTGTAAAAGGTTGCAAAACGTGTTGGGCTTTTCACTTTTCATGTAACTTTATTTAAGACCATGTAGTGTTAATGGCTGAATAAAAGACACGTATATTTTTTGCCAATTTCATTTGTTTGCCTAGTAAAATATGTGTAGTTCAATAAAAAGTATTGTATATTGGTAAAAGGTGCTATTATAAACGTCCTCACATCAGTAGAGATCTGTTTATTTACTGTCAGTCAATAGGGAGTTTACATGAAGAAGACATGAAATACGTTAACATTGGCATCATTTTCAACTTTCTTGTTTCATGTCATACAAATCGATATCCCAATATCCATAATCGTGCGAAAGAATTCACGTCATATCCATTGTTACTTCGTATCCCAGTCTTTTCAGGGGACGACTTGAGACAAAAGTCATCAGCGAGACACCAGATTGATCTTCAAGCTCGTAAAATGTATTGCCGACATAAAATCAAATTCGATCGCAACGCAATTTTAAACTATTTTTAGATTATCTAACAATTTACATCCTAGGATTAAATCTGCATCAAATTGGTCAAACAGGTACACCATCTTAATGCATGTTTTGTCTATCTACCTAGAGGGGAGCACATACTTTTATATGCATTGTAAACAATACATTTGTCACATCTATCTAGATGTTGGTATATCTACGTACAGTTGACCTACACATCTGAACAACCATCACGTACGTGTAAAGGTAAAGGCAAGAATGTAGACTAAAGCACATACTGATGAAAAGACAAGCTTTACCTAATTTCAAACATATACCCGAGACCAAACTGTTCAGAAGTTACACGACACGAGTTAGCTTTTCTATTATCCAGAATCTAGAATGTCGAACCAAAACGTTAACAAGAAAGATTCCTAAAATCAAATAACTAGAAAACACTATCTTGGATAAATGAATCTGCTGTCATAGCGTTGCAGCACTTTTGAGTTAGATGGTGTGGTTCGTATTACATTGAATATGTTAGCCTTAAAATTTTCGAAAAGTAAATCTTTTTATAGCTTGGCAGTATGAAGAAGTAAAGGACAATATACACTTTATTCCTAATATCTTTTAGTATTGAAAACTTGTAACTGGGAATATGTATCCACCAACGTTGGCACCACGAAAGTGCGGCTGAATGTTTTTACTTTAATGACTTGTACATGTGCGAAGTGGCCATATAAATTATATTTTTCAAATAAAATCGGCTCTCAGTCAAGCCTTTATTCTTGATTGTGAATTCCCGAGGAAAACATGACCTGAACTAAACTGCAACGAAATATTTTTCTCACAAATAAAAATAATCTTGAAATATAATCTACAATCAAAGACATATATTAGCTATGCAATATGTTATTTACCAAAAAGAGAGAGGTATGCCTAAACGTCACACCTAAATTATGGATAAAGTTCAATCACACAAAGCAAATCGAATTTACATAGCAATTCTCCTCGAGTAAATTGATCGTGTCAAAGATATATCACACCGCACGAGCATAATTCAAGGTGCACTGTTAAGAAACATTTGCACTGTTGATAAAGCCTACTCGAGAAACCGCAGAACAAGTAAAGAAAATGAAGGTAAATGCATTACTATGACTGAGTTTGAAATTGAATGAACGGAATAGAAAACCACCTAAGGCTTCGTACAAAACTACGAAACCAAGGCTCTGTTGACCAATGGAATTTATGTACAAGCAGAAAAATCTAGCAAATGTATGTGACGCCAAGGCCGTCTAATATTTAACCCCACTGGTAAGACACCAAGGCTGTCAGATACTTAACCCAACTGGTGTGACACCAAGGCTGTCGGATACTTAACCCCACTGGTGAGACACCAAGGCTGTCGGATACTTAACCCCTATGGCTAGCTGTGAAAAGTTTACTTCGTAAAAATGACTAAAGCTACCTTCGACGTTCGTTTTACTTGGTCCAGCTGACAAACTGTGAATATCTTTTACTTTTTCCAACTGAGAAACTGGGATTTT